>RXOD01004957.1:0-16880 GCA_005223375.1 Amoebophrya sp. AT5.2 | reverse complement strand
CCTGCCACATCATATGGCAGCCGCGGCGCGGCGATGAAAGCGGCTGACAGCGCTAAGGCGCTGGTCCCGAAGTTGTCTGGTCTTGCGGATCTGAACTCGAGCGAAGATGACGACTACCAAAACGCGAGCGGCCCGTCATACAAAAGCTTCGGCAGCCCCAGCGGAGGGCTGAACTTGAAGAGCTTTCCTGGCGCCGCCTCCGGTGCGTCATATTTTTCCGCAGCGCCGAATAAAAACACGAACAAGGGGGGCACGACGAGCTCTTCAGGTGCCGTTCCTTCCAGAGGAAAAGGCATGTCTGATGTTACCTACAACGGCGCGAACCGAGAGAAGGAACGCTGGACCATCAATCTCTACTCGCCAGACCAGATGAAGACGAAGAAATTGGACGCGCATGTGCCGTTTTTCCAGCCCAACAGTCTGGACGCACATGCTTACGTTCCCGGGTCATCACCGAGAGACCACCAACACGGTGTCCCCGCATCTGCATCGTCGCAGAGCACTTTCGTATGGGGCACTGTTATGAAGAGGCCGGCGGGCGGGGCCAGTATCGGTGGCGCGGCCAATGTACTACCCGCTGTGGCGAAGATGACTAACTCCGTGATGTTGAACAAGATGAAAGGGAACAAAGCGGACGAAGAATCCGATGCGCCGTACGATGGACCCACGACGGTGGAGGAGTTTGTGCAACAGGTCCTGTCCCCGAAGGAGAGAAAGGAGCTCGACGCCGCAAAGAACCAGAAGAAAAGGCGCAAAAAAGTGTCCTCTGGAAGCAAAAAACTCGAAACTATCCCTGTGTCCGAGCTGGCGGATCTGTCCGTGCACTACAACACATCTGAGGAAAAGCTGTTCTACATGTTCTCCGAGCTGCTGGTGCAGCCGGTTCGCGAGCTCCACTACTGTGCTTTGTTCTGTCTCACGAAGGAGTTTTCCCACAAGTGGACCACTTTTTCGCTGCGGCTGCTCGAGGAGCTCTTCCTGTCTCAGACGCTGCACACCCAACAGCAACAGCAGTCCCTGTTGTCCTCCAACAAGCAGTTTCTGAAGAGGCTCTGCTCGTTCGAGGACTGGGAGACCGTGTCTTTCGTGAAGGAGGACCTGTGCTACGTGGGCCTGCGCCTCGCGAACAAGGGCAGTGTGAACCTGTCCACGCTCGCCTTCCTGGCACAGTACTTAGTGGCCCCGGCCATGATGCGGTGGGAGGCCCAGCAGCTGGCTTTGTACGAGCAGGATTTGGTTGAGCACAGAGTGATGCTGCGCCAGCGGCTGTCGGAGGTGAAGCTGCGGCTGAAGCGAGAGCGCTCCGCAGCATCGCGCGAAGATGCCTCGTACGCGGACGATGTGGAGGACGACCACGACGAGCTGCAGCCCAACGACGCGTACGCGACTCCGAGAAAGCGACAGCGCACCACGGACACCAGCCCGGCGCAAAGCGGGTACGGAGGTTCATCTCCACAAAGTCAGCTAAGAATGAACATGAGCAAGGACAAACTGACGTCGGCAAACGCAAGTGGAAGTCCTGGTCCCAGTCGCAGCGGCACAATCATGTCGTCGAAGATGGTGGGGGCGACGTCGAGTGGACAAATCAACGTTCCCGGATCTCCCCGCAGCCTTCATAACCAGGTGTCGCCCCTCTCTCCGCGTGTGATGGGCGCTCTTTCCCCAAGGGTCCTCCAGGAGTCGTTGCGACCGAAGGTGATGACGACGAAAAACTCGCCCGTGATTCAGCTGACGAAACGGACGACGCGGTCGCCCTTGGGGCGTCAGATGTTCGACGTTGAGGATCAGTCGTGGCAACTGCCGGTGGAGGAGACGGAGGCCCCGGTGCAGTTGTCGCAGTCGTGGCTCTCTCAGACCGCGCTGGCGAGCGCGAGGCAGGTAGTCCAAGTCTACTATCTAACTTGCACACAACGTTGTACTCGTAGAATATTGATTTTGTCTTTCAGTTTCACGCATTGATTCACGCGTTTACGACGCTTGCTCCTGCATAAATTCAACAATACAAAATCAGCGCTCGCCCTCCCCGCCGCGCATGTTTTCGCCGCGCGTGACGTCGGTGCGGCCTACGGGACCTGCTGCTGGGGGCATTCTCTTCAACGCGCTCGCCTCCCGAGCGCCTTCCTCAACGAGCAACTCGCCCCCCGCTCGGCCTGCGTCACCGCCTGCGCGGGCGCACAGCGCCCCCACACCTCCATCTTTAAGGCCCACGGTGGCTTCGCCTTCGCCAGCACCTCAGGCACAACAGCAGTCGTCCGTCAAGGACGCCAAGTATTGGCGGAAGTTTTACCTTTCTCCGCCGGATTCATTCAGCCACTCCGAGCGACAGTACTTCGAACACCTTGTGACTCTGTCCTTCAGTGTGAAAGCAAGCGTGACCGCGACGAGCACGACCTCTTTCTGCTTCCTGGACAAGTGGATCGTCTCCGGACCGCCCGCGCTCCAGGCTTTGGCGATCCTGCAGATTCCCTTCGGCGGTGCCGGTACATCTACATCTACATCTTTGCTGTTGACGCGCGCGTTCGCGTACGCGCGATTTCTGGTGCACCGGTACCCCGAGCTGATGTTTGCGGAGCGCAACGAGTGGCGCGCGGAGGAGTACGTGAACACGGTTGTGAGCCCGACGTCCGGCGGCATGCTGAAGAAAGAGACGCCGCGGCCGCGGCAAAACACGCCGATGCAGGAGCTGCGGGTGCTACGGGGCGCCCTAAGCGCCGCGTTCTCGACGCTGGCGCAGCTGCAGCGACCGGCGGACGAGGGTAGGAACTCGGTGGATTTCGGAGACGAGGTGCGAAACTTCCTGGAGGTGGAGAATAAAGACATTTTTTCCGCCATCGAGGTCCAGTACGAGGCTGGACCGATGTCGCCGCGCGCCTCACCGAAGAAGAGCGAGGCGGGCGGATCCGGGAACAAGCACTCTGCTACGATGCAGGATACACTAGAGACCTACTGGAAGAGAGCGAGAGTAAGTCACATCGGACTGCAGGCGAAAAAGATAAGCTTTCAGTAGCCGGTCGTGATAGTTGTATTGCCTCATTCACAAAACAACCATGTCTGTGCTGCCGCATTCGAGTTCTACTAGCTCGTAATATGCCCCCGACCAGCACAAGAACGAACAACGCATTATTGATACGAGGTGCACGCACCTTCAAAAATGCACTGATGCTCATCATCTCGTCATAGTTAGAGCTCCTGCAAAGAGGCAGCACAGGCTCAGGCACAAAGCTACCGGTGCAGCTGCACCAGTTGCTCCTTTATTTCTATTGCGGCTACCTATACATAATGTAAATGTTGATTTGTTGTAGCTCCCCACGGAATCTCGTTTGATTGCTTGAAATAGAAATACGCGTTTAAACTTAAGGACGAATTGCTGATCTTTGATTTTTCATTTTGCGAAAGTTGTCGCACCAGCTCCAGCGCGCGGTCCTCTTTTTGAATTTGATTGATATTACGTCTTTACTCTTCGATTCAAGTGAATAGCCAAGTAGAAAAGTGTGTATAATGCTGTTTATCTCCTTCTCCGCTCAGGAGCATTTTTGCGCCCCTTCCAAGTTTACATTCAATCGGGAAACAAACCTCACGGCACGCTGCAGGACTTATTATTCCAGCATATAGTAAGTCATTCTAATTTCTTTGAGGCCTTTCACGATCGTTCTCAGCTATCAGGACGATCGATGACGTGTCGCGCGCCTTCTGGTGCAGCCTCACGCCAGATCTAGCTTTCTCACGTGCATCAATCATGTCGCTTGCACTCGATCGGTCTCTCGCCATCATGCCGTGTCGACGAGATCGAGCAGAAAATCGATCGCTGAGAGCTGCAGCAACAGCACAAGATCTCGAAAACAATCGCTTTTTTGTCCTCTGTCTCGATGTCCTGCCGTTGACACACATTGCCGTGCTTATGGATGCTTATTCTTGCACCAACCACAATCCACACGTCATCTGCAGGGCAGCAAGTGACAATCATGAGGGTATCGCATTTTAGTAGGTCGTGAAGTAAGTTGCAGTTGAACACGGATGCTTAAGTCCCGCAGTTCTGGTGCACTAGGAGATAACAGTTTTATGACGAAAACCAAAACTAATGAGAATGTGTTGATTTAGCGACCAAAGGCGACCGCAACTACCTTGTGCTTGTTTTGATTTTATTTGGCTTTTAATAGAAGGCCCTCAGTCACGATTTTATTTTCGCGTTGGGTCCCGCCGGGAGATCTCCGGTACTCACACTTCATTGATGACACCCGCGACGTTGCCTCGCTTAAGGATGAAAATGAAGGGCTCATTCTCATTCTATCTAGACCTTGATCTTCTTGTTTGCGAAGGAAAGCTTTTCTGATTTTCCTGCCGGCGATTTTTTGAAGAGCGGCGCCTGCGCAATCGCTCCACCAGAGCGATGTCGGACTTGACTGCGAGCGACCTGGACTTGCAGCCGAGCGAAGTGCCGGTGCAGCTGCAGACCACGGATGTCCTGCTTATCATCCTCGTTTGCTCCTTCCTCCTCGCTTTGGGAATCACGTTGTTCTACTACCGCCGCGAGCAGAAGGAACGTGCGGAACGGGGGAGCTTTGTCGGACCTGATGCCTCCATTGACGACGCCCTGCAGCAGCAAAAGGCCCAGGTATTTTCGTTCACGCTAGAAGCGTCGGCGTGGTAGTTTTTATGTTTTCCTCCACCAGACCATCGCCCTAAAAGTACCGGCTTATTTTCCTTGCAGCTTAATCTTAAGTGATTGCCGCCTCCAGCTGCGTGTAGCTTTGTTGACTGCAATCCATCGTCGAAGTCGATAGCGCACTAAATAATCGTATAAAAAACACCGCTACAGCTCGAGAAGGATGCGCTTCAGTATCGAACCGACATCCACACGATGGATGTGGGTGACATCGGGCGGCATCTGGAGACCTCGCTGGTGCTCACGGACCACGACCCGGCGCTGGAAACCGGGGCGTACGGGTTGCACATCCCCGAAGTGAACCGACGACTCGAGTATTACGGGTTGAACAAAATATCGCCGCCCATCCGCGAGAACAAATGGGTGCTGTTGCTGAAAACCACCTTCCTCACGGGATTCAACATCCTGCTCTGGGCGTGCGTCTTCACAGAGGTATTGGGATTTGCTAATGCTAGCTACGTAGTTTGTTTATATTTTTTTTAAATTTCAATTTTTCATTTCGTCATCTGCCCCGCGTAGGTACAACTTTCTCCGTGTTGTAGTAAACTGCTTATACAACGTCTTTCCCGTACGACATGCAGTAGGGCTGTTCTGTAACTGTAGGCACAATAATCGCGAGCCAAAAAAACAAAAAACAAAACGTAGTGTACTACTTTAGTCAATCCTTCCATCTCCACCTCGCATCGAACCACACCTCTCAATGCTTGATCCTCACCACAGATTGCTCTCACCCTGATGATCAAGAACCGTGGCACTGGCGTCGGGCACTTCTGGGAGGACATGATAACCCCGATTATTCTTGCTTCTGTGATCGTCGCTTCTGCGCTGATGCAGTGGTGGTCGGAGCAACGTGCCGAGTCTATGCTCGAGTCTCTCTCCGCGATGCAGACGTCGGAGCGGGTGAAGGTGATCCGCATCACCACCGACCTGTCCACGAGGCGCGAGAAGCGCTTCGAGACGCGCGTGGACGCGGAGACTTTGGTCAAGGGCGACGTGATCTGCCTCGGCTCGGGGGACCGCGTTCCGTGCGACTGCCGGGTGGTCCACTGCACCGACGCGGCGGAGGTGGATCAGGCCGCGCTGACCGGCGAGTCGCTACCCGAGGCGCGGGAAACGAAGGCCGCCGACCGCCGGACGAACCCGAACGAGGCGCGAAACCTGATCTTTTCGGGCACCCTGTTGCTTAAGGGCAACATCATCGCGGCCGTGTACGCCACGGGGGATAGCACGATGCTGGGCAAGATCGCGAAGGGGATCAACAAGCCGCGGCCGAGAAGTACGTTCGAGATCGCGATGGAAAACATCGTGCACCTGATCGCGTGGGTAGGAATCGTCGTGGGCGTGCTCACAGCGATTGCGGAAATCAGCATCGGCAAGTCGGCCGCGGAAGTGCTGGAATCGTCAGCCTCGTCGCTGTTCGCACAGATCCCAGAGGGGCTGCTGCCGACCGCAACGATCGCACTGCTCATCGCGAGCTACCAAATGGCTGACGTAAACGTGCTGGTGCGGAAGCTGGATGCGGTACCTCTAACTTTTTTATAGCAGTTTGACTGCCGGTGCCGTGTTCGGAGATGTCGCTGTTTTTCGACGTTTATTTTGGTTTGTCTCACTTTCAAAGTCGCGCCATGCCCGAACAAATTTCATCTTCGACAAACCTGAACCTCACAGGTCGAGACTCTCGGTTGCTGCAGCGTGGTGTGCTCCGACAAGACGGGGACCTTGACGACGGGGCAGATGACTGTTACCGACCTCGTTTCCGAAGATGGCGACACGTACCGCATGAGGGATTTGGCCAGCCATCAGAGCTCCGCGACCGTGAAAAAGCTCGACTCCCTCTGCAAGGGCGGCATTTTGAACACCAGCGTGACCATCGATGCGACGTCTCTGAATGGCCCCGGCGGCGCGGCTGGACTGAGCAACAGTCCGACGACGATTGGGACCGGTGCGAGCGACTTCGGCTTTCCAAACGAGCAATTCGGCGGGTCTTCAGGCAGCTCCGGCCCGCGAAAAGCAATGTCTATGGCGGACTTCGCGGGAAGTGGAAGCTCGCGCGGGGGAAGTAGTCGTGCTGCAAATGCGGGGAAAATCATCCACGGTGTAAACCCGGCGCAATCGATACCCGCGGACATTTCCGGATCGCCCACCGAAGTCGCTGTGTACCATGCAGCACGGCAGTTGATCGGCCGCACGTGCAACGACCAGTATCGAAAGGTGTTCGAGATCCCATTTTCGAGTCACAACAAGTACATGGTGACCGTCCACGAGCGCGCATTCGCGACGGCGCCGAGTGCTGGTGGCGGCCACTCACCCTTCGGCCAAGTCGACCTTCTTGGAGGCGGCGGCAACAACGGGTCGGGTGGCACGGGCGCGTCCGGTGCGAGCCTGAATGTGGAGGAGCTGCAGAAACACCCACATCGCCGCGTCACGGTGAAAGGCGCTGCGGACCGTATCATTCCCTATCTGAAGCTGCACCCGCCAAATCAAAAGCTGATCGGCATGTGGAAAAAACTCATGTCGGAGGGCAAGCGCGTGATCATGGTTGCGGAATGCTTTCTCCCGGCCGGGGGCGGTGTCGCAAGTCGCGACAGCGTTGCGGACCGTGGGCTGGGGGCGCACTTGCTTGGGAACGAGCAAGGCAGAGGGCAGCACCAAGGAGGAAGCGGGGCTGGTGGCGGGGTAGGTCCAAGTAGTACCCTGACTCTCAGCGGCAGTTCCCTCGATGACTTCAGCCTTGATATCATGCACCTGCGGTGCGTGGGCATGTACGGTTTGGAAGATCCCCCGAAGGACGGCGTCCGCGAGGCGGTCGCAAGGGCGCGCGGCGCGGGTGTGCGGGTCGTGATGGTGACCGGAGACCACAAAGACACCGCGGCTGCGATCGCGCGCGAGCTCGGAATTCTGGAAGACGACGGAACCGCGGCTCTCCTATCAGCCGACAATGCTGCAATTTTTAGTGCTGGCGATGGACACCAACTTCTCGCTGGAGGTCAGATTGACCTGCTCGGTGGCAGCGGCACCGCCACGCCCTCGACGTCCGCAACTGCGAGCACCATTGGCTTCGAGCGCCCGCATCAGAATCTCCTGGGTAGTTCTGACGGCCTGCTCGGCAACGACGAATCCTTCATGGGTACTCCCCAACAGGAATTGTCCGGCCACTCCCCTTCCCACCGGCACCCCTACCGCCACGAATCGCAGACCTACCCCATGATAAACGCCCGGAGCACAAGCTTAGAGCACGAGCATGCCACAACATCAACAATAAACTACGCGAAAAATAACAAGATGCAGCCGACCGGCCTCGCCATGCAGGGCAGCTTTACCCACAAGCAGAACCCGAGCCTCGAGTGCACGACGCTGGATGTGATTACGGGCGAGATGGTCGAGGAGCACACTCCGATGTCGGGGGACGACTTTGGCCCGGACGAGCCCGCGCACATCATCGACTTCTGGCTGCGGGCGACGCAGGAGTGCTGCGTGTTCGCGCGGGTTTCGCCCATGCACAAGCAGATCATCGTGCGGGCGTACCAAACGTTCGGCGGGGACGAGATGTACCAGAACGCGTACCGGGACGAGGAGTCGACCGACGCCAGCATGGAGAACAACGCGCTGAACCACTTCATCGAGAAGTACGCGAAGCGCGGCGCGTTTCTGGTGCGCGACAAGGTGCGGGTCCACATTTTGGGGAAGCCGCCGTCGCCGCGGGGCGGGACGATGCTGAAATCCTCCTCGAAAGATCGGCCGAGCCCGTTCGCGCTGCACGTGGGGGAGCGAAGGCGGAAAAAGATGACGGGGGCGATCTGCGCCATGACGGGGGACGGGGTGAACGACGCGCCGGCTCTGAAACAGGCGGAAGTGGGCATCGCGATGGGCATCCGGGGCACCGAGGTCGCGAAGGACGCCGCCGACATCATTCTCCTGGACGACAACTTCGGCAGCATCATCAAGGGCATCGAGCAGGGCCGCCGGTCCGCGGACAACCTGCGCAAGTCCATTCTGTACACGCTGTGCTCGAAGCTGCCGCAGTTCCTCCCCACCTTCATCCAGATCCTCACCTCCCTGCCCGGGCTGAACCTGTTCGTCGGGATCTTCCTCCCCAGCTGCGTGAACCGGCTGCCCGGCCCGCTGCTCACCGTCCCGCAGATCCTCGCGATCGACATCCTCACCGACGTGTGGACGAGCATCGCGTACGCGCTGCAGCCGTCGGAAGACAACCTGATGACGAGGCTGCCGCGCCACCCGAAGCTGCAGCCGCTGGTGGACACGGGGCTGCTCACCTACAGCTACTGCTACATGGGGCTGATGCAGTGCGTGGGCTGCTTCCTCTGCGCCGTGCAGCTGTTCTACGGCCCCCAGATGGGGCAGATCGGCGAGAACGCGGACGAGGAGGTGCTCCGGGGCATCTACATGCAGGCCACCACGAGCTACTACTGGACGCTGGTGGTCGGGCAACTGGCCGCGGCGTACGCAACCACCACGTTCAAGCAGTCGCTAATCGAGTACGGCATCCCGAACAAGGTTTTGAACGTGCTGATCGGGCTGGAGATTTTGTCCGGGCTGTGGGTTGTGTTCAGCCGAGCGGGCAACGTTATGTTCGGAACTAGGCCGATGCCCTTTTACCTGGTGTGCCTGCCCTTCTTCATCACGTTCTTCCCGATCCTAGTGATCGAAGAACTGCGCAAAGCGCTGCTGCGCCGGAAGGACCGAGAGATCGAAATTGCGGCCAAGGCGGAGAGCGGTAGACCGGGTCCGGGAGGAGGAGGACCATCGACGCACCGAAGTAGCGGGTACCGGGGCGGAGGCGGGGTGCACGCGGGGGCGACCAGCATCGACCCGAGTACGGGGAAGCCGCGCCGTAGCTGGAACCGGGTCCTGCGGACACCGCGAGAGGGCGGGGGAGCGGACCAGGTAACAATCATCCAGCCGGTGAACATGTGGGACTTAGACGTGCGGGCAGGTCTGGACCTGGACTCGGATGAGGAAGACGACCCGGCGTGGAAAAACCTGATGGACACCGTGTGACCCTGTCCATTTGGTCGGCGCCGCGTGCTGTTTTCCTCGTCCCAATCCCCCGAATGATCCACCCACAAGGAGGTTTTTCTCGTCCCAATCTCCCGTAGCACCCAGCATGACACTTGTGAGTGTTAATTTCCATTCCCCTTTTCGACCGACGCACGACTATTCCACGCGACAGACACAAAAACGCGAGCTGCTCCACGACGTGTTTATTCATTGAAACCGTCAACAAAAAGTAGACGTAATTTCTCTCACAGAAAGATCGATGGCGCGCTCGTGTCACTCGTCGTCATATCCGTGTACAACTGAGAGAGACGAGATAGAGAGAAGCGTACATCAAAGATCGGATGGCTGAGTGCCGCGTGGAGTTGCTCGCTCGGTTCGATTTCCTCGTCGTCGTGCCTATCTCGTCGCAAGCAACTGCAAACTTGGAATCCGAGAAGTGCTTCTATTCGCTTTCGGGTCGCACCGCACTGGCCCAAGTCGCTCTGTACAGGCGCAAGCCGGATTGGCGTTGTACTTCGATGTGGAAACGTGGCAACATCTTCCGGTGCATCTACGCCAATACATCATCCTCTCGTCATCCTCGTGTTTTTTTGGGTTGCATCGGAGATACGTGCGCGCGCAACTCCTGTCTTCGTCTCGCTGGTACTAGTCGTAGTCCTGCCTCATGCTTTACGCACTCCTCTTTTGAAGAGTAGATGACACTGTTGTAGTTGACCAGAGCAAGACTGGCCGCGAGCGCGACCCCACGTCGACTCTTCCATCTTCATCTTCTCCATTCTGACATCACCAACTATGGCGTTGATGAATTTTGAGACCGCGGCGCTTGACGTCGACAGCATTCGGTCGCGGATGGTGCTCAAGCTCGCCAATGCTGAGAGACCCCCTTCGCGTCCGCCGCCCCGGGTACCCGAACACGAGCTTTCGCCGTATAATGCGGCGCAGCGAATCGAACGGATGAACTACGCCGAGAAACTACTGCACAACGTCGACAAACTCGTGGAAGATGAGGACCAAGGTCCTAACGGGGACCTTGCCGGACCTGGAGGTCGACGACGTGACGATCAAAATTACGACGAGCGCATGATGATGGGCGTCGACCAAATGCGCGCCGAGGCCATCGCACGCAATCGCGAGCTGAAGGGCGGGCTGCTTCCTGAGATTCCGATTTCTCATGACGGGCAGCAGCAGACGCTCAACGACAAAATCGTCGCTGCGCATGCTGAGGCATTGGAGGGTCAGCGCAAAGAGGCCGACGAAATCCTGCGGCTGAGAAGCGGTCAAATTACCGACGAGATGCTGGAAGACAATGCGTTGGCGACAGGGATGAACAATGCGGAGGCACAGCGAAAGCGAAGCCTGTCCCTTGCGCAAAGGCGGCTAGAGCTGGAGGAACAAAAATGGCGGAATGGGCTGCTGAAGACGGAAATCGGTGGTGTTGGAGGGAGCGCGGCGAGCAGCAGAGAAGACGTGGAGCGCAAAATGCACGCACTGCTCGATCCGGACGCGGCACTGGCCGGCGGAGGCAAGAAGATCCGGAGTACGCACTCCTACAGTGCCCAGATGGAGAGACATCTCAAGATGCAGCACTACTTGGGGGCAGAGGCAGCAGCAGCTGCGGAGGCCCAGCGAGAGGACCACAACTCCTACATCGCCGATCATAGTAGTCGGTCTGCGTCGCCCTCGGCCTCGCCGTCATCTTCTGCCTCGCCGACGTACTCCCCCGGCGCCGTACGCCGGATTCGTCCGCCTCCGACCGCTCTTCTGTCGCCTATTGACGCCCCCATGAACAATGCGTCTCTAGTCAACACCTCCGACGATGGCACGAGTTCGCTTGCTTCGTCCTCCGTCTCGCCAACGCGCTCACTCGCGGCGCAGCGGCGGGTTCCGCCGAGTCCGGGATTTTTGAAGTCCGTGCGGGAGGAGGACGCGGACGAGCTCCGGCGGGCTCTCGCCCTCGAGAACGACGAGCTGAAGCAAGCGGTGGAAAGAAGAAAGAAGTCCGAGCGAATGAACCAAGAGGGGCTGCAGCGACGGGCGACGCTGGATCGGCTGAATTCGAAGGTGAAACACGACGCTGACGCGTTCAACAGGAGACTGGAGGACTTGTTCCCATCAACGTCGGGTAACCACATGAACATCGCCGCAACAAGTAGTACTTCCACTGGGCACGGGGGCCAGGCGCAGGCTCCAGGTGGTATGTCCAGCCGCGAGCGGTATCTCGCGTCGGTGAGGAGCCGAACCCAGGAGAATCTTGTGGTGCCGCAAGAAAACGCAGCAGAAGATGAAGATGTCGACGCGTTCACAAACCTAGGTCGTGGCCAGCGACGTGATCATGAACGCCCGCCGCCGTTGCTACAGGAAATCACCCAAAGCGGAGGTGCCGATAGCGCGCACCGACCACCACCCCCTTCCCCCTACAAGAGTCCGTCGGTCGGGAACCTGCAGTCTTGGGACCAAAAGCTGGCGGGCCTCGTGCAGCGCACCGAGCTGGACGCGAAGCGGTCTTGGGATCGCATGTCGACCTATGCAGACGTATCATCTGCACCAGATGGCTGCTCCAGCGGGAAAGGGGGTGGCGGGGGATCATCTTCTTCAGAGGCGGTCGGCACTGCAGCTGCGCGACCGGGCACCGCTGCAGTGGTGGATGGAGGAAGTCGACGAGGATCGGCAGCAGCAGCCGGTCGGCGGGCCTTTGCGGGAATTGGCGTCGTGCAACTGCAGCCGGGGGAAGCCGCCGGACCGTGGAACATTGCTGAACAAGAACAAGCACATCCTGGTGCAGAAGAAGGCGGGGTAGGTGCGGGCGAACAACTTGCTGCAAGGGAAAGGCCTCGCGAATCGGGATCGTCCGCAGCGGAAGAAGGCAGTCACGCAGCGCTCGTGGGCACAACGAGCGCAAGTGGTGCCGTTTCGTCGAGCTCGACAGCCCATCAAGCCGAGGAGCGAGACCAAGTACGGACCGAAAAAGACGTTGATGCAGCGGCGCATGAGCACCAAGTAGACCCTTTAGCTTCAGCCCAACGCCAAGGCCAAGCTCAAGCTGCGAACCCGAACGCCAACGCTGCGCACCTTTCACCGCCGGGGGTGCAGCCGCACCAGCGACCTGAAGATCTTGCGCAGGCCATCAACGAACGGCTATCGCAATCACGACAGGCATCGAGGCAAGCGTCGCGACAAGCGTCACGTGAAGTATCCAGACAAGCCTCGCAACAGGCCTCCCAGCAGGGTTCCAAGCAAGCGTCGCAGCACGCGTCGTCGAGGGAAGCCTCGCAACAAGGCTCGAAAGAAGCTTCTGCTTCGCGGCAGACGTCGCGGCAGTCGTTCCGGGCTCCCGAGCAGCAGAGCGACATCGAACTGGTCGATAGAAACGCGCTGTCAACAAGTGCGCCCGAGAGTGCCCAGGAGCAGAGGGACCGCGCTGCTGCGGATTCGTACAACCGCCTCGCTGACTCCGCAATCGGAGCGCTCATAGAGGCCGAATCGACATTAAGAAAAGCCAGTCGGGAGAGCAAAGAAATGAGGGAAGCTCAGGCAGAAGCGGAGCGGGCACAGGATGAGCAAGCTGCGTCGCTTCTGCAAGACGCGGCGCTAGAGCAATACGATTTTTACGAAAGGCAGCAAGTGCAAGTAGTAGACGACGGAACCGAAGCAGCAGCGAGTCCCCGTCGTTTTCAGACCGAGGGGATCTACGAGGAAGACCCCCCGGTATACGCCGCGAAGAGTTCTTCGGCGGTGCCGCGGGCCGAGACCGGTGACCAGCTTCCCCTCATGCAGGAGATTCGCGAAGACGAGTACCTTTCGCTCGAAGACCACTGTAGCCACGACGACTCGCACACAGCGCAGCAGCAATCGGGCCCGCGACCTCCACGCGCAAAGGGCGGTCTCGGACTGCAGCTATCACTTTCACCACACAATGTGGTCGAAATCGCCGGCGCGGACGAGGCGCTACGAACTGGCCACGAGGCCTTCGATATGCCGGTGATTCGTTCTTCCTCCTCCTCGGATGCTGGCGGCACCAAAACCAGCCAACTTCGAAGGGAACGAGAAATGATGTCCACGCAGGACGAGGTCCGCAACAATTTCTCGCCCCTCGACAGCTCGCCGAACAACTTTCGCACGCGCGGGCGCAACAACAAGCCATCTCCTCCGCAGCCGCAGCAGCGGCGGATTTTCGACCGGTTGTTTACCGACGCGCAGACGGCCAACCGGAAGAGAATCGAGGAGATGGAGAAACACAGGAGGAAGCTCCCAAGGGACTTCGACAACCGGTTGGATCCGCTGTGCTCGGGAGTTGCGGTTTCGCCCGCGGACGCGGACCGGTGCGTGCCGATGCTTCGCCCGGGGTACCGCCCGCCCGTCACGAAGTACAACGCGAGCGCAAAATACGGGGGAAACTGGAACGACGCGGACATCGATCAGTGGATGCAGGAGGTGAGTCCGGTTCACAGGGGGGCAGACTCCAAAGACGTTCTGGGAGTGCTGGGGAAGAAGCCGGACGCACCAAGGGAAGTGAGCGGCGTGTGGCGCCCGGGGATGGGGAAAAAGGCCGACTTTTACTCGCCGCCATTCTTCAGCCATGAAGACCAGCACACTCACGGTCGTGGCAAAATGCCGAAGACCGGTGGAGGAGGCAAACACGTCTCCCCGCTGGATTTGGCTGCTTCGCCTGCTCCCGCTGCTCGCGCGAAAACGTCCTCGAAGCGGCGGCGCAGTTTGAGCCCGACAGGGAAGGGTCGAAAGAACCGTAAGGGAAGCGTCAGCGCGACGGACGAAGACGGAGCTGCGCGTCCTGGGTCGGCGTCCCCACTGCTCGCGCCCGGCGGAATCAGTCCCGAAGCAGAGAGAAAACCCATGTTCCGCCTGGTCGTGTCTGGCGATGGCGGTACGGCCAACGAGGACAGCAAGCCGCTCACTAATATCGAAAACCAAGCTGTCGGCGTTGGCACCCGCGCTCGCCGGAGTTCGAGCCTCGACCGGCACACTGAGCACGACAAAAAATCGCTCTTGCTACAGGGAGAAGAGCTGGCGGTGTACCGACGATGGAAGGCGAAGCGCGACGAGATTCGCGAGCGGAAAGAGCGCGAGGAGCAGATCATGCAACAAAAACTCGCCGCAATGAGCGTCGGAAGCCCGCGCGGTCGAGGACCGTCGCCGCGCGGGCGGGCGCCCAATCTGTCGGGCGACGCAGGCTACCTCGAAGCGCAGTACCACCTGCAGGGCAGGCCGTCTCCATACGCCGTGGGGGGTGGGCACGTGAGTGCCGCCTTTGTTGGGGCCTCTCCGCCCCAAGCGCACCAGCCGTTGAACCTCGACGGCGACTGGGTGAGTCAGCACGACAAGCACGTCTTTCTGAACGCGAAGCAGCCAACCTTGCAGATGAAGCGCAAGTACCTCCTGGCGCTGCAGAAAGAGAAGGAAGCGCTGGAAAGGCAGCGGGCGGCGACGCAGAAGGTGGCGGCAGGCGAGGGCCAAGAACATGATCGGTTGGAGAAGTTGGTGAAGCCCGAGAAGGCGCCTTCGAAGTTTCGAAAACCGTACCTCGGGCTGGAAGAGGAGCTGGCGCAGGAAATCGAAGCTGCAAAACAAAAGAAGCTGGAAGAGAAGAGGGCGGCGGAGCGACTCTATCTGAAGCTTTTCTCGAAAGACGGAGAAGGCGGGAAGGGGAAAGGCGGTCAAGCGAAAAAGAACGGGAACGGTTCTGGTGACGGGAAAGGTGGCAACGACCAGAAGGACGGAAACACAGGACAAGCGGGGCAAGGCGGCGATCAGAAGACAGAAGGGGAGGGCGATTCTGCTGGGTCCGAAGGCCCAGTAGATGAAAGCGGCAAGCGCCGCGGGATGAAGGCACAACAGGCTCAAGGTCAAGCACCTCAGGAACGGGAGCCGCCAGCGATGAAGAAATTCCGTGACAACTCCGCAGCCCCAGACCCCATGCAGCACGCCCGCGATTTGCACGAGCAAGAGCTCCACCGGATGAAACAGCAGCAGCAGGATGCGCACGCGCAAATGCGTCTGGAGAGCGTTTCACCAGTCAAGAGCGGGCGTGATCAACAACGCCATCAAAGTTCCGCACAGGGAGCAGGTGCAGCTGGCGTCCGGCGCGGAGAAGATCTCGCGGCGCTGCTTGCCAACACGAAAATGCCCGACTTCGACGCAGACGAGAGTCTGATGCACCGCAACCTCGAGGGCGCCGCGACTTGGGAGCCCTCGCTCTACGAGAAGCTCGATTACCAGTTGGAGAGGGAGCGGCGGGAGGAAAAACTGGCACTGGCGCGGCAGAAAAAGCAGCCGCTCGACGGGAACATCGACGCGTATCGAATCGAGGCTGAAGTCGGGTACGAGACCCGACTCAAGAAAGTGGAGCGGTCCGTCACCGAGGGCGATCTTCAGATGATCGCCAGGGAAAAAGCCGCTGAGGCTCGGAGTAGAGAAATTGTCCGAGAGGATCTGTCCCCTCCGTCTGCGGTCGCCGCCGCCCGTGCGGAGGTGGAGAGGTACGCAGCGCGGCACGAAAAAGAGGGATTGGATCGAGAGGAGGCGTACGGATTGGACCGCGAGATCGCGACACTTGAGGCTGCGACGCAGTTGGCTGGTTTTTCGTCGAGTCCTCGTGTACCGGCGAGCCGCAGTCAACCGCGAAGTCCAAGTCCGCCACCAGGCGAGCAGGACGGCGTGCATCATCGGGCGCCGCCGCGCGGCACCCGAGCTGGTGGAGGCGGTGCAAAAGCTGCCGCGTCGTGCGGTGGAATTTCAAAAGCCGGAGGACACCACCATCTGAGCAACAAAATCCCGTCAGTCAGTCAGCTGAAGAGTCCACTGCTTCCCGTGAGCCCGCACCTCGCTGTCGGCAGCCCGATTCATGTCGCCAAAGGAAAACAACAAATGCTAGCTGCGGCTGCGCAACGCGAGCACCTGCTGCGGGGAGGAGGTGGGGATTTGCCACTTGTCGAAGAAATCGAGATGCTGAACCGCGCACGGCACCTGCAGAAGCGCGGCGGTTCTGGCAGCGCCCCCGGCCCGGCCGGCGTTCCAGGTTTATTAGCCAGGGGCGCACCAGTCCTTTCGCCGCTCTCGCCAGAAGCAGGGTTGGGACTCAATTCCGTTCCGAGGGGCCGTGCCCGCAGCCGGCCGCTTCGGACGGACGAACGCGCAGAGAACCGCGTGCAGCGTTTGGGACTCTCGCCGCTGCGGGCGGGCG
>RXOD01004956.1:0-16882 GCA_005223375.1 Amoebophrya sp. AT5.2 | reverse complement strand
CCCACCGGCCCCGCCCGGCCCCCCTGCTGCGCCGGCCGGTCCACCCCCCTCCCCAGGCATTCCAAATCCAGCTCCAACCGCCCCAAACCGTCCCAGCTGACAGCTGTCCGTCACCGTGTTCGTCGGCACGTCGCGCAGGTCCTGTGCCGCCTGCTCGAAGCTGCCCACCCACGCCGGCGTCGACGCCGCAAACAAAAACGCGCCCGACGCGTCGCACGTGACCGCGGGCCGCAGCGGCGCGAGCGAGGAGATCAGCACGGACGCGAAAAGCGGCATCTTGTGCCGCAAGCCCCCGTTCCACAGGTCGAAAGCCGACAGCTGCGGCGCGTCGGCGTCCGGCACAATCGCGGTCACCACGAGGAACAGTTTCGACGGATGAATCACGAAGTCGGTGATCGACGCTTGGTTGCTCATCTCTCCGCGTCCTCTTCTTCCCGCTACGGCCTGCTCTGCGCCTGCGGAGAACTGCCCGAGCAGGTCCGCTTCGTGCCTCTCCCCAGCGGTCTTGTACAGCTGCTTGTCCAGTGCGCCGCCGACCTCGAACGTTCTGTAGGTGGTCTTCGCAAACCCGACTCCAAGTTTGTACACTTCGAACAGAACGAGCTCGGCCAGTCCGGTTTGACACAGCACGTACAGGCTCGCCTGGTCGTACCGCCGCTTCGCCTTGTCCGGGTGGCCGACGAAGCGGGAGCCACCCTTCGTGGTCTGCCCCAGACCGGCCCCACTGCTTCCGGTCGCGCGGAAGCGATCCGGGTTGTGGAGGACGAGCGAGCTCTGCAGCTCGGGGTAGGTGAGCATCTCGGAGAAGCCGTTGCTGTACGTCGCGAGTACGAACGACTGGCCCTTGTAGGTGCCCTCGGGGAGAAAATGCAGATCGGTGCAATGGGGCATCTGCTTGCTCGTCGCTGCGGAAGGAGCTGCAGCGGAGGCGAATGCAGCTGCCCCCGCGGCCACGACTGGTGGGGCTATCACTTCGAGGCCGTCCTCTGCCGCACCGGTCGCACTGTCATCGAGGACGTCGCCGAACTTGCTCCGGCGACCGCCGACCACCCCCCGCAGCTGGTCTTGCGCGGGAACCTGCGTCCACTCGCGGAGCTCCTGCCCCGGCGGCCGGATCAAGCGGACGCGCCACCCGAACTTCTCGCTCGACGAGGACGAGGAACTACTCGCGCTCGCGGCGGCACTTGAGTATCCCTGCTGCACCGGGGCCCCGCGCGGCGGTGGCCGGTAGTCGTCGAACGAGTAGAGCATCAGACTGCCGTCGGCGGCACCCGCCAGCATCTCGTAGCTGCCGTTAAGCCGCCCATCGAGCGCCACGTTATTTTGCGTGACGCGGAAGGCCGCAGTCGTCAGCGGGATGCGGGTCCGCGGAGCAGAGCTCGTCGCGAGGTGCGGGGCTGTGGATGTTCTCATGTATTTATACCGTTGCTCCTACACCTACGGCTACGACGGACCGCATAGTGGTGGATGAACTAACGCTAGGTAGTACGCACGCCGCGATCAAAGTTAGTATGTACTAAGTAGAGAGTAGACTTCCGGGGACGCGGCAACGAGATATCAATTACATGGGACGAAGGTCTCCACGCTGGGGTGTCCGGCCATTTCGTGCGGGGCGTCGGACGCAAACACCGCAGTGCGGAACGGCGATCCCTGGCAGGGCCACGACAGGAAGCTGCAGTCTTGCGACAGGCTCACGAAGGACAGCGCGTTGCTCATCGCGTGGCGGTCCGGATCGACCAGCCGAGCCGCGAGCGCGGGCGGAATGTGCAGCGGCGGCGCGAGCGAAATCTTCTTTACCGGCAGAAGGTGGCCCACACGCAACCCGACGTAAGAAGCGGTCGGGAGGTGCGCAACCCCAATGCTGCTGTCTAGGAAAGACACGAAAAGGTAGTCGAGGTTCATGCCGAAGGTTACCTGTCCGACGAAGCAGATTTATTTTTGCTGGTGAGTTGCAATTATATCAAATGGAGGACAACTGTCCGGAGTTGAAGGTTGGGTCGTCGCGACGCGGAAAAGTTGTACTAAAGAGGGTTTATTTGCACAATGCCTCGGGCTGATAAATCGAAGAAGAACCCTCGAACCGACCACCACAATAGACATGATTGTTCGATGTTGATGATGGGCACCCGCACCTTGTAGACTTCTGCCGCCCCTCCCCCTGCGGCTCCACTGCTTCGCGCTCCGCTCCCCGTCGCGGCCGCGGTCATCGGGCTTTCGATTTTCTTCTTGAATTCGAGGTTTGCCAGCGAATACAGATACAGGTCCCCGGTTCCGCTCCCGATCGCGATGCTTCCTCCGGACGCTCCGATCGCGACCGCCGTAAAACGCACGCCGGGGTAGCCGACCGTTGCGAGCAGGTTCCCCTCAAAGTCGATACAGAGGAGCTTTCCCTTTCGCGAAAGCAGGTACAGCACGTCGTCGTACACGTGGACGTCGCTCATCGGCTGCTTGAAGAGCACCCGGGACAGGAGGCGCACAGACATGTCGGTGGCAAAGGAGAAAAACTTCAACTCGGTGGGGGTGAGGAGCACGAACGTGCGTTCGTCCGGAAGCAGCTGAATGCCGACGACATCCTCGGTCGAACCGATATGCCCATGCGCAATCTTCTGGTGCCGGAGCGTGCGCGCGTCCCAGTGAATCACCTGGAAATTCGACCGACAATTCGAATCGATTGATCTTACAACATGCATCGTACGTTCGTAGGTACAACGAATCTGCGTCTCTTTCCAATTCCAGTACACTTTTTTAGTATTACTGAAACTTTCTTTTATAGTATTTTTACCGAGGCGAAGCCGACGCACCCGCGCTGAACGACGACCAGCGTGTGGCTTTCGGGGGACCAGGTGGAGATAATCCCGGATCCCGAGGTGTCCGCCAATGTTTGCTCCGCCACTTTCTCGCCGTCTGCAACTCGCCAGCAGCTCAAAGTCGGCTGCCCCGTCTGGCCGAGCCACAGGCCGAGCACGGTTAGACCTCCGGAGCGGTGGGTTGGGAACGAAGATAATGATAAAAACAAATGATGAAACAAAACCGTTGGTTTACGTACCGGAAATTAATATACGCAACGATCAAGAATGTAGTACCGTCCTTTGCGAAGAAGAGCTGGTGACACCATTGATTAGGCAGCAGCGGGACGTTTCGCTTTTTATCTTTAACGTAGTCCCACAAAACCAGCGTCGAGCCTGACTGGTAGCACCCGAGCGGGTAACGGCCGTGGGCTTCCACCGATTTGGAGCCGTTTCCCAGCACAGTCAGCAGCTGAAAAGACTCCGCCATCACTGCGTCTTTGGTGTTAGAGCTCGTCGTGTAGAACGAGTCACCGGATTGGAGTTTGTCCCGCCATTGCGCACTATGTTTCTAGTTGACAACTACACGGTGACAAAATCCCAAGGGAAATACGTCTAGACGTAAAAAGTATTTTAAGGCCCTTTGCTGCAGATACAGAGCTGATGGTGCACAGCATAAAGTATAGTATTTTGAGTGCCATCCCCATCTCATACGTATTTCTCATGCTGTCACATCATCCTTGTCGAATTCACTCACTCGACTCCCTCTCCTCGATTTCTCTCATCGATCAGTGCTACACTATTTCGGGTTCGAAATTTCTTTCTGGTACGTGGTACTGGCTTTTGTTAGTTAGCCACTGATGGCCCACGCCCAGTGCCAGTACCAGTTCTTTTTATTCATTTCGTCCCTAGCCCTACTCCAATCTGCACCAATTTTGTATGCAAACGACCTGCAGCATCTCTGCGTCTATTCTTGCCGCAGCAGGAGAGTTGCGCAGAGGCAGACCTTAATTTTTGCGAAGGTTACCCCTACCGCAGGAGTTCCGTTCATGAAAAGTATGGTCAAAAACAAACCAGGCAAAGCCATCCACTTCAGTGACAGTCACAGTGAGTACGTGTTTACCATTACTTGCAACTGAAAGCGAACGCATGGGCCAGGCAGCAAGTAGCTCGAGGTCAAAAACATCCACAGGTCTAGAGGGTTAGGTTCTGAATTTGAGTGCATGTAACAGTGTATATGATGCTGTCTCTCAACAGGTGGTTGCGATATATTTTAGTTCGCACACACAGAAAACCTTGCCCTTGGTGGAAAAAAGACTTAAAAATTAGTTGCAGCTTCTACTACAAACAAGTAGCATAACGATAAACCTCCAAAGATTTCTAAAAAAAATGATTATCGTCGCGCGCCGTTAGTGTACGTGTACCCAGGAGCCTCTGCTCGGTTGATGAACGATGATACGACGAACGATCACTGTTTTCCGGGCGGCGCGGAGAAATAGAAAGGCCACCAGGGCCACCCGCTTCTACAGCACAGGGTCCATCTCCCGCGTTTCTGCTTCTCCTTGCGCTTCCCGCCCATCTTCCTGCCCACGCGGCAAACCCCGCAGCACGGTAAGGCAGCTTAAGAAATTCTCGAGTTGCACGATGTTCACCTCAAGGCTGCTCGCTTCAACCCGGCCACCAGACGTCTCTACCCACCACTGCTGCGTAAACAATTCCTTCGCTTTTGCCAGAATCTGGTCTTTTCTCACTGCATTCGAAAGAGGATGACCAAATTGCTCAGAGTACTGCTGCAGTTCCTCTTCCTCCGCATATGCAAACAGCCTTAAGAGTTTCTCGCCAAGTACTGCGTAAAAGTCGGATCTCAACCTTTAAAAAATAGCTCTGGTTTGTTCGATCGTGATTTTATTTTCAGCCAAATTTAATTCTTGGAAGTTAGTTATTGTTATAGCTAGCATCAAGCAATGCCCGCGCCGGGCCTGCGGTGCGGCGGAAGGGCTTCTGACCTAGCTCGGCTCCACCTTTATCCTCGCGTTAATATTAAAGGCGGAAAGCGTAACGTAATCCTCGCGCCCACCGACTGTACAGCACTACACGCGGATATCCGGACACCAGTTGGTGCCAGCGAGGGAAAACGTGGATGCGCAAGCGGCGACGCACATTCACATATAGGGATTTTACTGACCTGTTGATACATATCCTAGTCGACTGGGCCTTTCACCGAGCAAGTGCAAGATCAGCAGTGGTTCGCTGCGGCTGCCTTCGTCTTCGATTGCGGTGCTAGAGCGAGGATTTCAGAACGAGGGAGAGGGCTTTTGTGCCAATAGATCACGATCAAAACAAGTGCAATTTTTTTTTACTAAAGGTCAAGGTCCGATTTTTAAGTATTCCCAAAAGCGGCCTTCCGCACGTTGGGCAAATTTCGAATTGCATCCCGCAAGGCCTCGCGCTCATCGCGGAACTCCGACAGCACCTCGGTTACCACAGTGGCTACCCGTTTGGAGGACGCGGTACACGGGAAGTCGTCGAGCTCCAGAAGCTCCAGTTGCAGTTCCTGGGACAAGTTTCGCAGTTCTCTTGACAAAATGTAAGGCTCAGCTTCCGAGTTTACAACTCCAGCGAGAAGCGGGTGGAGACTGCTATACCACACCCCCCCTATGGCTACATTCTGGAAGCTTGGTCCGCGGACGCACAATTCCCCCTTCGCAGCTGCGCTACATTTCGCCGCGTACCACGCGCGCACCCGCTCCGTGATTTCCGCGCGGGCGCACGCGCGGACGCAGGATTCGAAGCAGCAGATGGAGTGTACGCACACACTCGCCACCTCCTCGGGATGATGAGCACCGAGAATAGTCGGAGAGAGAAGGAGGAATTCGACGAGAAGTCCCAGCGCGTTACGGTTCCGCACAACCGGCCCACGTAGCCAAGAAGCACAGCGGCGCAACAATGGATGCAGTTGCTGGTGTGAGCTCTCTGAGCGACTTGAAGATGATGCCTCTGCGGGGGCCAAAATTCCGGTGTCCCAAGCTGCGCCAGCCGCTGCAGCACCCTCTCTTTCTCGCGCCGCGGCTGCAGCAGGAGCTGCACGCCAGTCGACATTCTGTGCCAGGTTCCTTGTGCGAGATTTACTCAACAGTGCCGCCGCGGCTTTCGCCCCCTGCAGCTCGCCAGCCCGGCGTCCCCGCCCTGGTTGCTCCTCTTGGTTCCCAGCGGAAGGGTTGCCCGGAGGTGCAGACCCGCCAAGACCCATTACCTCTGTGGGGATCGTTATGGGAAAGCGGCAAACCGGACAACTTGGCAAAAACGCAAGTGCTCCTGCATCCCCCTCTTGATCTGCGCTGCTCCTGGTGTTCCACAATGAATTCAGTTTGGCATGCTGCGCACATGTCGTGACAGCAGGGAAACATCCGGTTTTTCGCACTTCCTGGTCCGGTCTCGTGGTCCAGCTCGTCGAAGCAAGCGCAACATTCTCTTTTTGATTTTGGGGCTGTTTCATTTTGGTCGTCGTCACTCGAGCGGCCGAGCATTGCCGATCCGTCTGCGTGCTTCTCCCGGAGTGTCGACCACACGGATGCGAGCTCCGCGACCGCCGACTGGAGCCTCAAGAGCGTGGGGTCCGCAAGCCCGGTTTGCGCGGCAAAGGCAAACGGAACAAAGTAGAGAGCCAAGTGCTGCAGCATCTTGCTTGCCGAGGCAGGCATCTCGTCTCTGAAGCTATAATGATGCGAACTTTTTTGTGAGCCGCTGATGGTGAAGGAACAACTCTACTTCGAAGCGGTGAGCGTGAGAAAATAGGTATTAAATGGAAAAACAATTACAATGCATGCGAGAAAGTGTCGTGTAGCCCCCCTTGTACTGCGCTTGATCCGAGGAGCGAGGATCCGAGGCAGTAAGTAGGCGAAAATCAGTATGGTCCGTCTGGCTCCAGTAAATATCACGCTCAGAACCGGATTGTGCTGGTGTGCTGCGAGTACCGCTATCTCACGGTCACGTGTGCTAGACGATGGTGCGTCGGAGAACTTACTGCTCTGTTACGTTTGTAGTTGTACGTGTACGTGAAAAAGACAAATATAGGCTACTTACCGGTTATGCGTCTGTAGAGCCGCCGTCCCCATCAGAAGGCAAGCACTTTCGTTGAAATTACGGCAGTGCGTGCGTATGCGGTCCTTGCGCTCGAAATTTTTCAGATTGGTCATTGCCGGATCGGAGCAGTACCAGTAGTTTGAGAACTATACCTCTTGTTTTTTGCTGGCAAAGATCAGCGGCAGCTCCGAAGTGCGTTTCGTTCCTATTCAGATTCGTTTTGAATCGAGACTCACTTGATTCATCTCAGTCACACTTACAACTATGGATGCATGGTGGCTCAGATACTTTTTATTCCGTTCCTGCTTCAAGTTCAGCATTCATCTTGTATGCGAAGGTTCTTTCGTGTGCCTTCCAGGAGAATTTTCTTTGTTCAAACCAGCGCAGCTTCATGTAGTCTTTTTGCAGGTCCAGCATCTCTGCGTCTATTCTCGCAAACCTCTCCATCAGTTCCTCGGGCGAGACGGCCGCGCCATCATCACCTGCGGCCCCTACGAACCCCCGCGACCGCTCCGGAAAAATGTCTTTTCCGTACAGGTTCGCACCCCCAACACCGTGCCCGGCGTACTGACGCAAAGGATCCGCTCCGTCGAGGAGAACAGCACGATCCATTTTCATCTCGCCGGCAAGTCGCTCTCTGGCTTTCGCGTAGCAGGCCTCGATCTGCCCGAAGGCGGAAGCGATCTGGCGACGCCGCGCGTTGCGCGCCTCGCGGACGATTTTCTCCTTCCATCGGAACCCAACGTTGGTGAACCCGTCGTGCAGCACGCCGGAACGAGAAAACATCGTTTGGCTCTACTGCGAGAACGAGGTAAGTAGATCAAAGCGGCGACGAGAGATCCTCTACTTCAGAACAAGTCCACAATGGGTTTGCGACAGAACGATCACCGGCGCGCAACAGAACAAACGAGAGAACGAGAGAACGCCCCGTCGTACATCAGCCAAGAGATCACAATGAAGTTGCTTCTGTTCTTGTAGTTGCTGCTGTATCCGCCACTCGCCCCATGGAAGTGCTTTCTTCACATTCAAGTGCAGCTCCTCTGCACTCTTTCCTTTGATTTTCCAAAAATCTGTGTCTCTTTCTTGCCCACACTCCTTCGTAGCGATGCGAATGTTTTTGCCGTACCCTTATCCCGCGTCCCCCTTTTGCTTGGCACCAGTTTAGTGGTACCGGAGTTCTGCGCAAAAGCCAACCGTCATGGTTCGCCCCCTTTAGAAGACCAATTACCGTGGTGATGGACCGTCCCCATTCTTTGGAATACAGGGCCGCACATCAAAATAGGATTTAATTTTAATGGAATATGCTAGTGGTGGTAAAAAATTGTAAGTTTTTCCCCTCCAACAGTAGAGAGCGAGTCAGACGAGAGCTTCCAGGAGTGTATTTTTATTGAAGTCTAGCTTAGAAATATGCCTTAATTCCTTTAGATGAATCTCTGAGAGTGCATCTCGCGGACCGAAGAAGATTTCTCTCCACATCTTTCTCTACTGTCTTGCCCAGCTTATCACGCGGATTCTCCACCTGCCTGAGCCTGATCAGTAAATAGCCCCAATCACGAATATGCTGCCACAGCCGCAAACCGCTCCCTGTGCTGCGCTCGCACCTGTGCAATGGTGTCTTCCAGAAGCCTTGATTGCGGGCCATCCGAATTTCGCAGGTAGTTTGGTAGTTCCACGACTGCTCGTACCATACGTTCGGCCTCTGCCTCTCCCATCTGCTCGTCTTCTGGATGCCTCTGGAGAAACACTTCTTGCATATTTTGCACCGCATTTCGTGCTAGCAATTCGCGGACTCGCCCGTCAACACAATTCGCGGACTCGCCCGTCCCCGCGTTTTTAGCCCACGCAGCCAGGGTGCTCTGCCCGAAGGCCTTGATGGCATTTGCTACCAGGACCGAATTCCTTCGAGCGCCCACTCCCACGTCTCTGAAGAACTCGAAATCAGTGAAAAACGCACCGCGGATTCCGTCTTCAAGCCACCACCATTCCAGCCCGGCTAAGTCCTCCATCCTATTCACGATTGTTTCCACAATGCTCACGTCCGTCCGTAGGGCATCAGGAACGTCGGCCCAGCGCGTCAGCAGGTTGCACTCGATCGCTGTCTTTACGAATCTCGCAGACCTCATCACAAGTGGCAACGGAATCTGAAGAGCCCCCGCCACAGTGGGCAGGAAAGAACCACGCTCGTCTCGCGGGTCAATCGCAGCTGCGGATGCCGTCCCGACATCGCCCCGACCGTTGGCATCTGGCCTTTGGGAAAGGCCGCGTCGACGCAGTTCGTCTAGCACAATGCCGCTGCGCATCGCGGAGGTGAGACAGTCCACGTTTCTTTTCGCAGTGTACGGCACGTCAAACTCCCAATCCAGAAACAACTCCGGCGGGGCGTAGGTAAGGGCCGCCGCCAAAACAGACACGTCCGTGCGCGCGGGCATCCGAACCAAGTTGCCCCACCGAATGGCGTTCCCTTGACCTTCTGTCGGTCCTCGTCCATCGGCCAGAAGTGCGTCAAACATCCCACCGCCGGTCTCCAAGACCTCGCGTACTACACGTGGTGAACCCTTCGCGGTCTCCGGCAAGGCCTCCCAGGTCGGGAACCAAGAAGGCGAGCGAGAAAGTCCGGCGAGGGTCACTTCGTCGTGCGCATGAACATGCGGATCTGGATACAGCGAACGCACCGCCGTCAAGCTTGCCGGCGCCCCGCGCAGATTTTTTGCAATAGCGGCGCCGATCACCGCACCCGACGCCGTGTCGCCTTCGCGGAACTGCCTCGGGATGTCGAGGAAAGTTTTCTCGCCGTCCTCCGACCACCACCGGTGAATCGCAGCTGCCAACGCCTCCGGAGAAGAAACGAGAAGCTGGTCCGAAATTTCCTCGGGTCCAGGAACAATTTCCTGCGATCAGATTGCCGCCGCGACTACTTCTCCCGACGCCGTCGGCACTTGTCGAAACGCAGGAGGAATGTCGGTAAACCTTCCGGTCCAGAGGCCTTCGTCGATCGCTGCAGCCAACACTTTCGCAGACCAATCAAAGTTCCCGACAGGACGAGCAGGAAACCGCGCGGGGTCTAATTCTTTCAGCAGTCCCTTCCGAATCGCAGCCGAGACGACGTCCGCATCCGCACTGCGGCCACCCGTCCACAGCTCTGCCGGGATCTCCTGCCAACTTTCGATCACGCCACTCTTAATGGCCGCAAGAACGACGCTTTTGTTCCCGCGCACGTTTTCCGGCACACTACTGGAGTTCCAGCCAGTCTCCCAATTCCCGTCCTCCATGGTTTTCTGGACTTGTGCGGGATCGAGGTCAAGCAGCTGTAGGAAGTTGCGCTCGCTACGCATCGCCTTCGCAGCTCCGTGCACTCCCTTGTTGCCTTTCCTGCCGGCGAGGAAATTTCCGACAAGGGAGTTGAGGACTCCAGGGTCGCGCAACTCAGGAAGACCCGTCCCAGTTCCTGTCGAGGGCGCCGGTGAAGCTGCATGGACGAAGGCAGCCTGGAACGAGCCAAGGGAAGCAAAAGCCCCGGTCAAGATGATGAACGTCGACGTGAAGGCCCGCATGTTCGAGTGCTGTAAAGTAGGCAGGCTATAAGGTAAGTCGCTGCTGTAGCAGGGAATGTTGGTTTTTTCAGATTTTTGTCCGTGCAGAAGGTAAGAAGTGGCAGTGAGTGGCGGAATCTGTCTTCGTATTGTGGTATAGGATGGAGGATATTAGGAAATAAAGAAAAACTGTTTCTAATTATACCTACCTAAAGCTCTCTGTCTTAGGTGGAAGTAAAGCACGCAGCTGTCACGGTGGCGGGCGGCAGGTGAAATTTGCTTTTTCGTTTCGATACTAAGTAGCGGATCGACGATTTCGTATAGATGATCCCGGATCGTTACTCCAGGAGATGCAGATCTGAAGATTGATCGTTACAGGAGGTCGGTCTACTTATTTCGATCGGTGTGGCGGTTGTGATTTTTAGTGATTTAGTGGCGGGCGTGCTTTGATGGTTGTGCTGCGGGTGCTCTCTTTTGTTGTGTGCTGCTGCGTTGTCTGCTTTTTCGGTACTTCGATAGAGCTGCGAGGCGAGCTCTTTGGTTTTTTAGGTTTGGTCTAGCGGGGTGGGGTGGTGGGTCGGGGGTGTTCTTGTGGCTGTTCCAGTACATCGACGGCGGATCCGTTTGGTTTTCATTTCGCGACCAAATCAGCACGGAACTCGCGACCGATGTTGATTTTGAGCGGCTAGATTCTGTCTCGTCACTCTTCGCGCGAGCTATGGAGGACATTGTGGGAGATATAATCGCAATAACCGACCGCAAGGCGTGGCAACCGAATGAAGCGCAGAGAGACAACCGAGAGACGGACAGGCGCCGCGTCACTCTTCGCGCGAGCTATGGAGGACATTGCGGGAGAGATAATCTCAATAACCAACCGCAAGGCATGGCAACCGAATGAAGCGCAGAGAGACAACCGAGAGACAGACAAACGACACAGAGAGATGCGAGGGGGGCACAAAAATACGGAGGGCACAAAAGTGCAGCTGCTTCAGAGTCGCTGAGACCTGTAATATTTTTTGAATTGTTTCCGGGGGCACTGTGTCACCAAGCGGGCCAGTTTGGTTATGTACCTGGTTCGGTTTAATTTATGTACCCGGGGCATAATTTTCTACCATAAACGGAACCCAATACATATTCAGTAGGGGGGCCCAGTTGCGCTGGCTCACACGTGATGGTGATGGGGCAGAAGCACAATATTTTTGATCTTATTGATGTTATTGATGTTGGCGGAAACGTAGCGCATGCTCCCGTGTACTGTGTACTGAGGCTGGACGAACCATCAATTTTTATGGTGCTGCCATTGAGAAGATTTACAGTCCGAAATCAGAGCGAACACTGTGCTGTTCCTTCAAACGAAAGCTGGAGGGTCTGCCTTTGGCTGCCACGAATTGGGGAATAGACATGGAGCAATCACGACTACAGTCCATGTATTATACATAAGTTTATTCAAACCACTTCAGCCTCAAGGAGCAGGACGATGCTGCATTGTCCGAAGCGAAGGCTCGCGGCCTCGTCTGGCAGCTCCGACGCACTGCGTGCTGCAACCGGATGGATGAAGAAGACACTGACACTCTGCTAGAATTTCAAAAATTCGTAGTGGTACTGTTGCACAGCGAATGGAATTCCTGGTGCGCAGCTACCGGAAAGCAACGCACCTGGTAAATTTTCAGGCACTTCTTGTTTTTCTTCTTCCATGTACGAACTTCTGTTAAAGGTGGAAATATGTACTGAAAAAACGCGAAAGGACGCGCGTGCGAATGTCGATAGTCGCAAATCGTTTTTCAATCTGAAGTGTGAGTCTACTTTCCTCTATCCACCTCCGCCGTGAAGTTACGTACTTCGGCGCGCTGCGCCAGCATGAGTGAACAATAAAATTAAATTGGTAAACAAATCAATAAATTAATGGGCGACCACCTCAATTGGGAGTAGGACTGGTAGTTTGCGGCTGCATTATAAAATTGCGGTCTAGAAGTACAACCTGTAGGTACCACCAGATTCGTTCCTGGTGCCTCTACCTCATATTTTGCTTCTAGTCCGCTCCACCTAAGCTGCTAGTACTTTTAGAAAGGACCAAGATGCTACCAGGTGGCCTCAAAATACATCCAGAATACGGCCAAAATACCTCGAAACACAGCCAAAATACAGCCAAAATGCGACCGATGCCAGCGGAGCGCAATCATGGATCATTACGCCCACGCATGGTTCGAAGACCCAAGGCAAGCCAAGCCGAACACCACCTAGCGCTAGCCTGTGGAGATGCAACTGGAACTCTCTTGACCTAGGCAGAAATCTGCTGCCTCCTTGAAGACGCGGACCCGATCACAGCTGCGCACCTTTACTAGAAACCTCCCTGAAGCATTTGAGGCCTAGAGTCTGAAGGCGTGCCGTATTCCGGGGCGTATTTCGGATGTATTTTAAGCCTTGCCGTTAGCATCAGTGGCTCTTCGTAATACTTGCTTCGTAGCCTAATTAGCGCGCGTTACCGAGTCCGAGCCCGAGGAGTCAACATCAAGGATGAAAACGTAAACGCAAACCACCGGGACTGGTCCCGTCTACGTCCAACGAGCCGCGCTTTCTATCATGCTCTTTTTCAGCCTTCCGGTGCCCGTACGAAGCCGAGCGACACTGCCACGGTGTCCCCCTCCTTCTCGCCCTCATACTTTGGAGGGGTGTAAACGCCATTCCCCACCGATTTCGCTATACATTCATAGTTGCCTCCAGTTCGGTGGAGCCCTGGCTCAACTGAAGCACATTGTGTCTACGACGGACTGAGAGCCAGGTTCAGCCATGGTTCTTTGGCTGCACCCCTCCCACTGTCTCCAAAATCGGATTCCGTTTACAACACATGATGCTAAGTAACACGTACGAGACCAAATACAAAAACAGAAGAGGCCCAAAAAACCCTCGAGGATCCACGCTCTGGTTGCATCAGACAAACACGCTCCGCCACAACCCGAGGCTGGAGCCAGACTAGTGACAAGGAAGACTACAGGAGCGACTACTAGTACTATGCATGGGATGGCTCTACATGTTGACTCTCCGCTCCCTTTGCGCCGCAGCACACCTCTCATCTGATCTGATCAAGCGTGGGAATGGATTGAGATTGATACGCCTCTCACTCTCCTCGCCGCACTTAAGTACAAGGTCGCGGGGTCTTTCTCGATCAGCGCCCTGCGGTTGGTCGTGCGAGCCCTGCCGCAAGCTGTGTCTCCGCAGTCGTCGTGAAACCAGTCTATCAAAATCCCATCGCGGCTCCCCGTTTGCCACCGCTTGCGCGGCGCGTTGGTGGCGGAGAGGGCCTCGCCGGGCGCTGCGGGTGCGCACCCCTGGAACAGCAGCACGTAACCAACGCGACTTCCACTCGCGATCCTATCTGTATTCTCGGCAGAAAGGTAAGAGGCGTGTGCCTTCCTGTTTTAAGTTTTTTTAGGGCATTCGAATTCGTATTCCAGTGTGCGGTCGTGATAGTACTCGATAAATGTGTCGCGGTCGCGCAGAGAGATAAAAGAGAGAGCCAGAGACAGCGCGGGAGAACGTACCCATAAGCAGAGAAGCAAGTACCGTCCGCGACCCTCGATGAAGTTCTTAAGTGTCTTCGTCGCCTTCAACAACTCTTTCGGCACCGGCGGCAATGTCACACCCTGATGCTCGCAAATTTGGAGACAACGGCGCTTCCTTATATGCTGACTGTTGCAACAAGAGCAAGATGGGAGTCCGGCTTGGTTGAGGACTAAATAATCGTCTGGCGAGGGTGAAGCTAAAAGCACTGATCTAGACGGCACAGTCTACCCCTATGGCTTTGAACAATACACGCACTTACCTCAGGAGCAGATGACGACTCCCGCCGACCCGCAAAAGAGTTTGTGGCGTCCACTAATTTCACCGCGCGGGCTGCACATCAACCGCCCAAGCAACTTACGACAGGTCGCGTTCAGATTTATTTGAAGCAACACAGCTGCGCGGGCCCCCCCCCTTCGTGTGGCCGCATGGGCTGCACTTGAACGGCGCAGCTTACGACAAGCCGGCCGGCTAGACCACGGCTTTTTCCCGCAGGTCGCCTTTCGGTTTCGTCCCTCACCCCCTTCTCAATGTTATCGATCAAATAAGGAAGGCAGACCGGCGGCTAGCTGTTCGGTGCTGTCGTGGCTAGACTGGCAACGAACTCCCCAATCTCCGTGTCCAGACTGTACTTTTGCAGCACGCTGCTAAAGTAAAACACGACGTCCCGGAGCCGGAGGTACAAGCACCCCATCTCGCGAACGTAGACGCCCTTTCCCTCCCGCGACGCGGTGCTCGTCGCGTCAAGTAGCAACAAGTTCCGCTCAACCCAAGCCGTGGCCGCTGTTTGCTCCATCCTGCTCGTGAGCTCGAGCAACAAACAGAGGTGCTCACACAGCTTCGTCGGAAACACCTGTACCGGATTAAGCTCGGCAAAACCTTTCCGCGGTGGGGCCGCTCCCGCTTCCGCGGAGGGGTTCGGTTTGGTGTGACTGCTGCTGTCGCTCCTGGGTGTTTCTGTAGCCCGGCTCCTCTTGTTCCCGTGAGTGCTCCATGGAGCGGTCGTTCCGGACGCGGCGTGATCGGGATCGGCCAGCGCCACCATTTCTCTCTCGCAGGGGGGGTTCTTCAGCAACACTTTGTTGAGCCACATTAGAGACGCGATGAAAACTCCACTTCTTTCTGTGCGATTCGACCTACCAGGAGCCACGGAGCCCGACTTCAGTCCTCGGCTCTGACGAAGCCGAAGGCGGATGAAGGTCGGAATACTACTAGACAACGTGGGATAAAAAAAGATGAACGTGAAGCGCCGCACCAAAAATCAATCCGGGTCGCTTTACGCTTATCTACTGCAACCGTATGCCCTGACAGGTAGGAGTAGACAAACGACAAACAACGAGACCTGGACCTCCTTCCGCGTCACGAAACTATGTTGATATGAGACCACAGACATGACCATGAGCATGACGAAGGCGGTTCTTGCCCGCAAGTCATATGCCTTCATACCACAACGACAACCAAAACGCCTGGTGGGCCTCGAGGCTCTTCACGCACCCACTGCTGGCAGGCTTTCACACCCACCAGAGGTAGATGCACGCCCATGATGGATGATTCAGCGCGTCCTCTTAACCACAGGTCGAGGTGCGTCGTTCCCGCGTCTTGCTTGAACAAACTCGGAAAGTGAGAGGCCGTGTCGAAAGCGAGTCTTTCAAGGCTGTGGAAGACCGGTTTCCAAATCCCTACCCCGCCTTCTCCTCGTACCAACACCCTGGCTTTTGGTCCTGGAAAATACGCCTGCAGGGTTTTGCGGCGGTCTGTCACAGCCTTTACCACTTCCGGTGACGCTGTGATTTGTTCTTCTTGTGCTCTCACTTTCATCTCTCCTTTTCGTTGTTAGAGGTACACCCATTCTACCCGGCATCGCGCGTATCGCTTCCAGCAAGATCGCTAGTGAGTGCTTGTCGATCTCTCGACAAATCACACTGCTGTTCCTACAACGCGCCGTCCGTTCTTGGATAGCGTTTCCGATCAATCTACTGTCCGCCCACACACACCGGCTATGACGGACACGCAAAGCAGAACAAGAGTGCGCGAGTAGTAGCCGCGGCCCCTCCTCCTGCTCCCCTTACGGTCGACAGAGGCTTCTCGGGGGCACAAAGAAATGGAGTGGATCACATCTACGGATCTTCCTTGCGTGCGTGGAACCACCGCTGGCCTAAAACAAGAGCAAGAAAAACTGCTTTGGAAGAAGTATAAAGGATCCGAACTCGTCCACCCGAAACAATTATACCAAAACCAACAGCTTCAGCTTCCATATAAACAAGAAAAGATTGTGTTGCGCTTGCGCCGCCTCGATGGATTGTGCTGGCCAAAGATACTATCTTGTGGGCGACTTGTTGGTGCACCCCTTCTAATCTTGCTTTTGAGTTTGATTCTCTCCACCTCCGCCTTGGCAGGCTCTGCCTGCTTGCACTCCACCTCTGCCTGCTTGCACCTCCTCCACTTTGGCAGGAGCTGCGCCCGCTCCCGCACCGGCTGAGTCGTCGTCTTGGTCTTCGGCCTGCCCAGGGTCGACTGTTTTCGAGGCGTACTCAACACGCCGCCATTTGCGGCCCCCAATCGCAACGATGGGAGGGGGGCCCCAGCCCGTGGCAGCTGAAGAGCCTGGACCTGACGTCGTCGCGCCCTCCTGCGGCTCCTGCCTCGGAGGAGCTGGCAAGAAACCGGGCGGCGCGTACGCGTCGCCAACGCCATAGTTGCAGCCGAGTCGCGGTTTCCACGCTGTTGAGCGGGGAGACTGGGATGGTCTGCTCCGCTGCGGGGGCGCACCACGCTCACGCGCCCTGCCCTCGACGCGCCGCTCGCGAGAGGACCGCGAGCCCGAGCCAGCGCGTCGGGTCCTTGTTCCATGTTGTCGCGACAGCGAGCGACGTGTTCTCGAGCGGGACCTGTTCCTTCGATCGGCAGCGGATCGACTACGACTCC
>RXOD01004955.1:0-16887 GCA_005223375.1 Amoebophrya sp. AT5.2 | reverse complement strand
TAACACTGTCGCCACCTAGTGCAGTCCGCCACTAAAGGAGACCCATCACGAAGTACTTACCAGCTGGCCACTTAGCAGCTGGACCTTCCATAGTAGTCGAACACCCAGAAGTGGAACAGGAGCGCGAACAGCAAGAAAATTTCCGCGGAAAAGGCCAGACAGGGGTGCGGCTCTTCGTACATGGGAAAAAACATCAGGGCGCGAAGCAACAAGAGACGGCGCCACCCACTGTAGTTCGGCGTGATGTTCGGGACGGATTCTTCATCTTCATCTTGTTCGTCGGCGTGCTGGGAAGTAGAGCCGGGATCGCCAGTCGCTGGCTGCACCATGTTCGCTTCGTACTCGCGGCACGCTTTTGGCAGCAGCAGGACAGAGGGCGACGGCCGCAGGATCTCGAGGCACTTTTGCTCGTCCAACTTCTCTCGTCGGTACTCGAGTGATGCGAGCCAGCTGCGCAGCTGGTACAGCAATCGCCGCGTAAGGGAGTGGTCCCCTCCCGCTTCACTGAAGCCGCTCACGTCGTTCGTACCATCGCGATCTCGCCGCACCTTCGCCCTCATGTTCATGCCCCGCTGACGGTTCTGCTGCGCTCCGTCCGCGCTGTGCCATCGATTCTGCAGCCCGATTCCAGCACGTTGTTCGCTCCCTCCGCCGCCGCCCAAGGGCGTCGCGGGCGCCGACACGAACGTACGGTCTCTCATGCGAAATGACCTGCTGCGCGGCAGCTGCGCGGCTGTGCGACTTTGTTCTCCGTCCCCGGCCCGTTTGATGTTCCGCGGCGAACTACTCCCCTGCTCGGTACCAGACGATCCTCCTGCACCATGAGAGTACTGGTCTCCGCCGTTCTCCACTCCCACGACGGATGCATGGAAGTGAAACGGGTCGCCCTCAATTACATGAGCCGCGTTCCCCGCCGCGCCTCCTCCTCCGTGTGCGACCACGTGCCGCTGCTGGCCTCGGTTTTGCAACTCGTCCAGCAACTTTCCCACCGCCGCGTAGTTTCGTACCTGCGGCAGGCAGCACTGCAGGTAGACGCGCACGTCCTGCCGCAAAAACGGCGACTGGAGGTAGAAAAAGTACAGCACCACAAGCAGGTTCCACCACCACAGCATTTGCAGGATGGAGCGCTTCCGGCGCAAGGGGTAACGGTGCGCGAAGATCGGAACGTACAGCATACCCAGCACGACGTAGACGAGCGTGAGCACGTCCGTGCCGTCCTGCTCCGGCCGGGTGTTGAGTCGACGCGACACCAGGTAAAGCAGCGCAAGGACGACGAACACAGGAGCGCGAAAACTGAAACTCCGCAGCCGAACCCGGCCGTACTCCCGAGCGAGGCTGCGCGGTCCAGTAGGCAGTGCCGGCTTGGGGGGAAGCTTCTTCGGCCCTGTTGGTTTATGTTCGTTTAAAGAGGACGCGTCTGTGGTGCCCTCGCGAGAACCCGAAATCGTGCCAGTGGAAGACATGTTCACGAATGGTCCTGAGGTCGCATCCGCAAGCGGACTGCAAGGAGGCTGGTCCACGAACGTGGTCAGCTCGACGCCCACGTCTACTTCATTTGGTGAAGCTGCGGGAACGACTTGGGTAGCAAATCGTCCGGGGTTGCGCGTGCGCCTGTCTGCAGCTCCCAGCAGGGTCTCGGTGAGAGATTTGTTTCGGACAAGACCACTTCCGCCGCCGATTATTCCGCCGGAATCCGCCTTCGTCTTGGTCTTACTGCTGTCGGCTGTTGCAGGAGAGCTCGCCTCGGACGAAGATCCCATAGTGCTGCTCCGCGCCTTTGCGTGCGCCTCGTTGACGCGGCGCTTTATGATGCAGATGAGGTAGAAGCTGAAAAATTGCGCGATGGACCGGAGGATTCTCCGCAGCAGCGTCCGGTCCCGGGCGAGTCCCAACCATCTGAGGAGCTCTGGCTGCCTCACGCCGAGGTCAAGGTAATCAAACAGCGTGGTCTTTTTGTTCATCAATAGCGCAAGCTCGTCCGTGTCCTCCTCGCCGCGAGGACCCACGAGAACGCCTCCTAGATACGCTTCCCCCTCGACCCACAGGCACCCGATCGGGAAACGCAGCAGGATCCCCAGAAACGTCTGCGACAACAACGCCATGAGACACCAAGCGGCGCAGAAGTTGACGCAAAAAAGGTTGAAGCTACTGTTTCCGTTCGTGATGCAACGAAGCAGAACCCGGGACGGCCGCAAATCGATGTACCCAGACCAGAGCGGACGACTGGTGCTGTCCACCTCGTCGTCGTCGTCGTCACCTCCCACGCCTACAGCATGGCTCATCGTCCGCTGCCGGTGGAGGTAAAAGGAGCGCGTGCCCGCTGCTCTGCTCGCTGCCAATTTTACGTCGTAGCACAGCCCTCGCACCGGACTGTGTGCCACCATGAAGCAAAGCACGAAGCCGACCAACTCCGCCTTCGCGCCGCCCCACAGGCTTTGCAAAAGAACCAACACGACGCAGATCTCCTTGCCGTAAGCAAGGGACAGGGTCGTCACAAAGGATGCGCTCGGGTAGTACGTGGCGTTACACAGCGCAGACGCAGCAGCAAAGCCACTCTTTGCGAGGACCTCCGCATTGGAAGCGTTATCCGTATTGCCTTGCCCCGACTTTCTCCTGCTTGCTGCCTCGACAACTTGCGCGCTCACATCGAGCCCGACTTCTTCAACACTGGCAGACGATAGTGATACCTTCGTTCCCGCGCGGTCCGGAACAACCGATTCAGCAGTGCAGCTACGCGTCTCTGTTTTTCTGGGACACTCTAAGTGGCTTGCGGGCCCTGCATCGCAGCTCTCGCGCGCGGGACCGGAAGCGAAGCCGAAGACTGTTGCGGAACAAATTTCTTGTCGCCGGTTACTTTCCTCGGCTGTTCTACTTGCGGTGGTCGCTGGGCGGGAAATGATCGTAGCAGATGACGGAGGTGGTCGTGCCGGTGAACCGTCGCCAACCTCTTGCTGAGGGAGGGCCAAGTGGTGTTCGCTTCCATACGCGCTCGCCCGCTCGTCCACGAAAATCGCTCTGCTTCGCTTTGCGATTTCCGCCAGCGGGTCGTGTTCGAGAGAGAGCAACTGCGACAACTCATCTATGTCGAACAGCTCTTCGCTTTCCTCCTCCGCGTCGTAGTTCTGCGGAATCGACTCTGCGTCGGTATCTAGGCCGGCAAAGTATTCTGCATCCTCATCTGCGAGGACGCGATGAGCCTCCAGCAGCGGGCCAGCACAAGAACCCTCTAGAAGTACCTGCTGGGCTTCTCCTGTTGCGGACACACTCCCCAGCGCGGCATCCAACCGCTGTCCATCAAACTGGGTCTGCACGAGGCTTTCGGTATGGTTTCCCCTTCCGAGTCCGATTCCCTCACCAGAAGTTTCTTGCGCGACACCCTCGTCAGACACGGTCGTCCGTGCGGCGGGCGAAGTGGCTCGCGTGCTTCGTGGTAACCTTGTGACGTCCACAGCAGCAGCCGCAGACGCGCGTTCTCCAGAACCGAGTACAAATGTCGGCACGCGCACGGTAGAGGGCCGCATGCTCCGGCCGCCTCCGCCACTAACATGTCGCCCCGTCCCAGGAGCAGGTTCGACTGCACTCTCCGCTGGAGCTCGCGAGCGCAAGCCTGTTCCTGTAGTTCCCACAACTACCTCCTGCATCTGTATTTCCACCATATTTCCTCCTCGCCCATCGCCGTGTCCAAGATGTCCGGTACTCGCATTTGCGACCTCAGGTGGAGAACCACTCCTCGCCGGAGTCCCGCCGTTGTTGGGAATCTCCCCAGTCTTTTTCCGGACTCGATTGCGCAACAACGGCGCTGCTGCGATCAAGAGAAAGTGCGATAAGGCTCCCTCGTACGTCCACACGAAGCCAACGTACTCGAGGTAAAAGTGCCATCGCTCCTCCTCCGCGTCGCAGAAGCGCAGCGCATACTGGAAGAGGCAGAGAAGTCCGGTGATGTGAAACAGAAGCGGCCCCATCCAGGTGCGCACGGCCGTGTCAGAGACGTAGATTCCAATGTAGAGCACGAGCAGCTCCGTGGCGTGCCACACGTCCTCGCAGAAAGTCGCGAAAACGAAGGCGAGAAGCGTCAGCACTTTCGGAAAAAACTTGCTTTTCGGGGCCTTGTGTTCCATTTGCGCGCGCTTGCCCTTAGTCCGAGTTGCATCGGTGGTGCCGTTTGTCATGTTCATCATGAAGGGAGGAGCCACGGCCACTTGTTCGCGACGGCATGAATCCAACACGAGCGACTCATAATTTTCGGCGCAACTATCACGTGCAGTTGTCCTATGGCAACCCGCGTATTGATGTTCTGTTGCGAGTGATGATGCTGCTCGGGAACGGATTGGTGGTCTGTGCGATTGTCCGACGACGGGTGCGTGCGCGCTGTTTTTATCTCGCCGCCATGCTAAATCCTCGAGATTTGCCTCTCGAAACGCGTGCAAATCGTGCTCGGCAGCTGAGGGAGCAGGGGCTCCGGCTTCGTTAGTGGGTGTTTGATCTCCTGGTCCTGCCATCGTGTTGCGGCCGTCACGACCAACCCACAGTGAGGTTGCTGTCTCGTCTGCCGTGAAAGCAGGTAATTCCGCTGCGGGTCTGCCCCGGGCCCGGGCGTGCAAATTCTCTGTCGATAAATCATAGTCGTCGGCGTGGTAGTGGTACGAAACGCCATCCTGAGCTGCTTCGGGGGAGATGAAGGCAGAGTGTTCCGCAGCCGTACCTTGTAGTTCTGTCGGCAACCCATAAAGCATGTTGGGCGAAAACACCAGGAAGTCTTTTCCTTTCCGCTGGAGTTCCTTGACTTGTTCCCACATGCGCTGCTGGTGACTTCCGAAAAGTCCGCGCTTCTTCCCTTGGCGCCCCCCCGATGGCAACGATACAGAGGAGGAGGACTGCAGTGGTGGGCTACTCAGGTGGCTTTTACTCGATGAGCTGGAAGACCCCACAGTCGACAAGTTTTGCATGATCAACATCGGAGTTTGCGCCCTCCCCAGCGGAGGATTGGGCAACTCGAATACGCCGACGATCGGCTCCTCGCACGATAGACCTCCTCGAGCACCCGCTCCCGCCACACTTTCTGGCGACCGCAGACTACATCCGTCGCGCACCGTAAGCCGGCCTTCCGCCACACCACTCAGCAGAAACTCGAGTGTCGCGCGGGGGTTCGGTGGACTGCTGGTTTCGGGATGAGAAATGGATCCGCGGAAAGGCGGACTGACGAAAGAACCCTCGTCGGCACAGTCGCGACTGGTCCACCGCGCTGGATCTACCTGGGTAACAGAAGACGTCGTCGCGCTTGAAAACCCCTCCGGATGATCGGAGCGCGCGTAGAGTTGCAAAGAGGCTGCACTAGAGCTCTCGTAGCTACTCCCACCATCTCGATACAAATTTCGTCGCGGACGTGATGAACCGAACGGAGCTCTTTCGTCAGGAGGACTCGACGGAAATTCTGCCTCTTCTGCCGGTGCCTGACAACCCTGGTCCTGCCCGCGGTCGCCACGGGATGTTGCAGAGCTGCAAGAAGCATTCCGGTAATTTCGTGCTCCTGCGGCAGATGAGACCGCAAGTGCCGGCGCCGTCGCCGCTACCACAACGAAGTTGGTCACCACTTCGGCGCGGGCTTGACTGGCAAACGCGTGAAACAGGGACTGAGGTTCGTCGTCAGCTCCCCCTCCTCCCTCCCGTCCCAAGCTAATATCGCCGGCGCCGGTTCCAGTTTTTTCGCCCTCCAAGTCGTAGTAGTGTTTCTCGAGGTCGAAGCTCACCTGCAGCAAAAAGCAGTGCAGGAACACGCGAAAGTACAGAAACAACTGCGTCCACTGCTCTACTTGCTCGCTGCTCTCGACTTGTTCCGGCAGGGCGTGGGTCACAAACAGCACCACGTTGTCCCGGTAGTATTTCGGGCCCGAGTGCTCCAAGCGTGCGAGGCGGTGCAGCACCGCAAGCAGAGAGCACAACGAGAACGCGCGAAACATCCACCTTGGCAACGCTAGCACCTCAACCGAGCTGTCTTCAACCATGCTGAAGTCGGCCTCGGCATCCAGATGATCGTTCCGGCTCGTCTTCCCGCCTTTCCCATATTCAAAAATTTTTTTTTTTTTCGTCGAGCGCGCCAGCTGGCGCACGAGCGGGCTCGCCAGGTAGGGTTCGCACCGGATCGGCTCTGCGTAAAACAGCTTCCTTGCACCGAGCAGAAAGAGCACCAGAAAGCAAAAGCTGTCCCAGTCTGCGCCACTGAAGAGCACCACGAAGAGCAGGCAGAAACTCAAAAACATGTAGCTCCGGGAAAGGCGCGCAGCGTCCACAACGCGACACCACAGCTGCAACGCGTATGCCTTCGCCAAAGCCACGTCCTCGTCGAACAGCGAGCTGCGAGCAGCCGGAGCACCACCAGCATTCGACGGATAATGTGTGCCCTGTCGCAGATGATCGCGGCGCCGCTCAGTTTCCTGTGCAGCGCCGGCGCCCGGGTACCGACTACGCGCACGCAAGCTGCCGCTCGTGGACCCTCTTAGCCGCGGCGACTTGGTGTGCATCGTTCTTGTCGTTCCGGAAGATTCTTCCTGCTCAAGAACGTCGCCGTCAGCGTCTTCGGTATCGCTAGCGTTCTTGTTCACGTAATCGTCCTCCCTTCCACACTCCTCCTCAAGCAGGCTGCTTCGTCGTGCCTGGCCTGGATCTCGATGCGATGGGCTCTCTTCGTTCCCTTCTGGGCTTGCGCTCGGGGGTGGGGGCGAGAAGTTTTCAACCATGACCATCTCGATGCATTTTTCGTCGTCCGGGCCATCACCGGAAACGACGCCCGGCAAGAAAGCTCCACTTTGTGCATCTGCTGTTGCCATGTCGTTTGGACCTTTTCCGAAATCCTCGTCGGGAACAGAAGGATCGCCTTCCTCCTCGGTCCCAGCAGGTCGCGGGCAAGTAGATGTTCCACGTCCCGCGGTAAGTCCCCTCAGGTAGGCGATCACTGCACCGCTCCGCAGCAACGCTTTCTGAAACGCGGGGTCGTCCCTCTCCTCCCATGGCACGACGCGCAGAAGGCAAACTCGCAACGCGGCCGGCGTCCGCGCCAGATTGCGCTGGTGAAGGTGCAGCACCACCAGAAAACTGAGCAGAAAGTTGAGCGGCGCCACTCGATCCGGGTCGCGCAGGTCGCACACCGAATTTCCAATGTACTTCTGCAACAGCGCGTAAAGCTCGTTCACGCGCTCATGAAACAGAAACCCCGTGAAGGTCGTCGCTTCTTGGGTCGCTTGTACTTCTTGTGTTGCGCCTTCATCCGGCGGGAACATCTCCAGCAGCAGTTTCAAGTGCCCGAATACAAACGTGACGACGGTCGCGAAGAAACTGACGAGGAAGAATCCGATTTCTGCGCAGTAGATCCGGCGGCTGGTGCGCGACAGATACCGCTGCAAATTCACGCGCTCCTCGTCGTTCTTTCTCCGCCGAAGAAGTAGCCGGGCCATGGCTTCTCTGCCCCCCTCCCGTTCTTGCTCCGGCTCGTCCACGTCCAGTGGCTTGTGGTAGAACACAGTGTGCCGCCAGCGTTCGTAGGCGAAGATCAATCCCAGGTACAACAACACATAGAGGACGCCAACGAGGCGGCGGCCCTCGGGGACATCCGGACCAGCCGGCCCCGGCGTCGTGCTCGGAGGTGCGTCCGCGACTAGCAGGAGAGCCCCCCGCAGGCACACCACGGCGAGAATAAAAATTTGGACCCAATTGGGCGAGAATTTCGCCCGTCGTTCCAAGCTTGCGTCCGGCAGGTACCACAAGCACAGCAGGTTCACCACGAAGTAGACGATACACTCAATCGTGCACACAAACGCCTGAGCCGACGGATCATCACGATCCGTCTCCGAAGAGCCGTCGATCGACGAAATCCCCTCGGTGAAGAAGAAGACGCCGAGCACGTGGTCCGCTTGCAGGGCAGCAGGGTTTGGACTCCTACCTCCGGTAGCACCACTCAAACCGCCGGCAACAGAAGCAGATGAAGTAGAAGCACCAAGAACTCCGCTAGAAACCGTTGAGCTCGGCTCGTGCACCACCCTCCTGCACAGAAGTGCGTCGACGGTCAGCGAGATCCAAGCATAAAGCTGGAATACACGCACAGCACATTTTTTGTACGTGCTCCGGCGCTCTTGGTCTTGCCGCTGCGGCAGGAAGTCGGCTGCTAGGATGAAGTACCCCGTGAGCAGGTGCGGCACTGTTGCCAGACTGGGTTTTACCGAAAACCCGCTCACTAGGAGGAACAGAAATATCAGCGGCTCGTGAAAGGAGCCGGGCGGAGGGTCGGCGACCGCGTCGACAGGAGGAGCCACAACGGGCTTAGTCCCGCGCGCCCGCGTCTGTGGTGGTTCGGCGGCGCCCCCCTTCGCAACACCGTGTAACCCTGCCGCCCAAATGGCCCAGAAGTAAAACGCGCCAAAACAGGACAGGCACCGCGCTTGGTCGTCGGCGGAGAAAGTAGCGCCTGTGGCATCGCTTTCACTTTCATCGTACCTCCCCCCTCCTCCGATTATTTGATGATGCGGGGCCGTGACAGCACACAGTCTCCAGCCTAGCATCACACCGAGCACCAGCCGGAGCGCAGGCACGGCCAGCAACAGTGCTGCTCCACACGCCGTACCCGACACATGCCGGCGCAGAGCCGAGAACATCGCCAGCAAAGCCGTAAAGAGAATCCCGCTCACCCCAAGGAGATCGACTACGAGCCGCGAAAGCGCGATCGCGCAGAGACGGTCACCGGCAGCTCCTGGCACTTCTGCGTCGTCGGAAGATGTTGGAGCTTCCCGCATGACGAGTGTCTGGATCCCGTCGCGCAGACAGCCCGTACTGGAGACCAGGTAGCAACCTGCGGCCAGCGCAAAGCAACCTGCAGTTAGCCGCCGCGATTGCAGGCGTAAGAAGAGCAGTTCCGCATTCTTTCGTCCTGGCGTCCGGCTTGGCTGCGCCCGGCGCCCACGGCTCGAGGCAGTTAGTGTGCTTCTTTCGTCCTTCTCGGCGACCTCTCCAACACTAGACGCCATGGCATCAGCGAACTCCTCCCGGCTTGCCTTCGCTTGCGAATGCAAATCGCGTTCGGTGCCCCCCCCATTTCCTTCATGGCACTGGTGTTTTGTTCGATCGCACGCGAGTCGCAATCCGAGATTCCCGAGTCCAAGAGCACAGTACACGATTCCAAAGGAATACCAACTTGGGTGGTACGGCTTGCGCTGCAGCGAGCGAGAGACCACAAGGAGCGCAACTCCGAAACCAGACACCAGCACGTGGCCGCAGTGGAGAGCTCGCAGATACCGTCGAAGCCGCGCTTCGCCCTCCACCAAAACCACAAGCGCAGAAAGCAACGCCACCAGCAGCGAGACGACGCCTCCGACCGGGAAGAGCCAACGCAGCGCGGAAGAAGCAATCCAGGACGACGAGGAGAAAAAATCTGCAGCGAACCGAAGTTGGCTTGCCATTTCTGCATTAAGTTCATCTTCGTCCTCTTCCTCACCAGGTCGCAGCGGCGGTGGGCCGCCACTGGCATCGAAATGATTCCGGTCTTTCTCACGCTCGAGGAAAAGACGGAGTCCGTGGTAGTCGAGTGTGTTGCTCACGGTCGTGAGAGCAGACCGTGAGAGCACGTGCGCGAGGTAGTCACGGAGGGGCCTGCTGCTGCTTCTAGTGCCTCGAGTAACAACTGCTTGTGGCCCTCCGTCGCGAGTATTAGAAGAGGCTCGCTCAGCTGTGCTTTCGCGGTGCACGGCACCACCTTCCTCTGCGGTTGGTGCCTCTCCACCCTGTCTGTCCACCTCGCTCTGGAAATTTCCTGTCGTGGTTCTGGCCCCCGCTGGGGTGGCGGGGTGTGGGGCTGCTGCAGCTGCTCTTGCCTCTTCTGCCAGCAAAAACGCCACTGGCTGGTGTGGAAACTGGCGCGTGCCCGGGTCGGCCAGAAGTGCTAGCGCGCACAAAAGCAACGCCCACGGCGTCACCACGTAGTAAAATGCGAGTCGAAGCCTTAACATCGCGACTATAGAGGACAGGCAAATAATTCCCTTCGATGGTTGTAGTACAGCAGCCAGAGGAGCTAGTACATGAAGCGTCCAGCTCAGTCACGAGTCCGCGGCAATGCCGGTGCATTTTCGCGAGGCTCCTCGCGCGGCAAAAGGAAGAACTGACGGAGAGCGGTGTCGGAGTGCAAAAAAGAAAGACGTGAAGGAATGACGTAGCGATGATGAAGGGGGGTGATTACTTGCCGGTTGCCGTGAAAAAAGGATGATGACGTGTCAATGTTGTTCGTTAAATGGAGGCAACACAAGAATCCAGCCCCGAGCATTGAAAGGTCTTCTCACCAAAAGGTTCGTTTTATGTAATCCTACTTGCTACCCGACCGCTAAACAACAGTTGCGTCTGGTGCGTGAGCCTGTCCACAACGAAAGCACGACGCGCATAGTCTTCGGCACAGCAGATGAATGAATCACGACGTTCTGCCACGATACGTACAAACCTTGGTTGAGGTGACGGCAGGGACAGCAGAACCAGAACATCGAAAGCAACCAGCTTGCGAAGTAGTCCTAATCTGTCAGCAAAACGTCGCGCTACCCGAAAGCGAATGAGAAGAACAGCGCTCGCAGTATTCAGCTGTCCGCGGCCACAACGTTCATTCAAGTGAAAACTCATTTATAAACAAGAGGTCTGAATCAAACGCGACTGCCTCTTCATCTAAGTGGCGCATCTGCTGCAATGAAATGTGCAGAGGCAAAATCGTTGAGATCAAGGGAGTGCTGGCTACTGCTTGTGCTCTTACTTAACAGAGTGCGAACTTCGGTCCATCAACTCAGTGCCTGGGTACAAAAACAAAATATGTAGGCAAAATTAAAATAGGTGCACTCATATAATTCTCGTAGTCGTACATCAAACTTTTATTTGAAAATGGCGGGGTATTCACTTTCACTCAAGAAATTAAATAAGAAATCACTATCGTCCTCGAGTGCCCTGCTCGGCCTGATATAGATAGACCACGTGCACTGCTTGCTACTGCTTCCGAGGCTCCACTCGCCTGCTCATCAAGCTTGTTAGGTTATCTTGTTACAACAAAACATGATCTTCTTAACATTCGACAAAGTACGTGTATCTCGCGATCATCCTGTCGCGCTCATGCCTTTGGCGGGGTCTCCTACTGTGCTGCTATCGCCATTGCGACCGCGTCCTCGTCGTCCTCATCAACGATGTCGATTGCCGCTCCTGCGTCCGCAGAACCAGCTGCAGCGGCCGGCGTAGCAAGACTAGCGCTCGATCCACTTTCACCGGCAGCGCCCCTGCTCGACGTCGCGGCACGTCCCCCGCTTTCCTGGCTCCTTCTGCGCCGCTCTCTGAGTTGGTCCCGGCACACCTCGAGCAGGGCATACTGGGAGTGCTCACCCTGGTTCTCGTTTGTGAACATCTGCGACGCCCGCCGTGGCCGCGCCTTGGGGTCCCACAACACTGCTGCGTCCGTCTTCTCCGGACTCGGCGACGCCGGGTCATTCGCGTTCATCCCTGAAGCCGCTACTTTCGGCGTTCCCAAGAATGGCGCCACCGTCCTCGTGGCAGTGTGCGTTAATTGCGCCGGCTCGTAGTTGCAGAAAAACCTGCGGAGGTAAAAGCAGAAGAGGTACCATCTCGACCGTTCCACGAGGTCGCAGTCGCCACGCGAGGCCGCCGTGATTACGGACGGCAGGTCGGCTTTCCACTCGCGCACGTCGATCTTCCCGTCGTGGTTCTTGTCTGCCGCGTCGTAGATCATCTTCGTCAGCGCGACGCACATTTTCAGCTCCAGGTCGCCCTTCAGGGTGTCGACAACGAATCGCGCGACGTCGTCGACGTACAGCAGGTGGTCGTCTTCGTCTTCCTCCGTTCTGGTGCCTTTCGGCGCGGCGGCGTCCTGGGTGTGGTGGTGCGCGAACCCGTACTTTTGTCCGATCCAGCGGAACAGCAGCGACAACTCCTTGTCCTTCAGAACGCAGTTCGCCGCCGGGTCCGTCTGCGCCAACAGCATGCAGTTGTACAGGTAGAAGTGGTCGCAGTTCGCGACCGTGAGGTAGCACCAACTGACCCACGCGAGGAGCGGCAGGACCGAGAGCGTCACCGCGCCGACGAAGTACTCCTCCACCCCCGCCCCCAGCGCGTTGTCCTCCCCCGCACACAGCAGCGACCACACGATGCCCCCGTAGAAGCACAGCGGCGTGACCAGCCGCGAGAACCGGTCCAGGTCCGCGACCACCAGCGGGCCGTAGAGCTGGTAGACCAGCTCGCCCAGAATCACGGCGATCACGCAGCCGGACATGGAGACCGTCAGGAAGAGAATCAGCGCGTCGAAGTAGCCCATCTCGATCAGGGTGTCCGGGGCGTCGTCGGTCGCCGACTTGCGGAAGCCCTGCAAAGCCAAAAACGCCAAGAACCCGCTCATGAACCGGGGCACCAGTTTTTCGGGCGGCACGATGAAGGTGCTGAACGCGAAGGTGCCGAGCAAACAAGCCGGGATGAAGATGCGGATCGCGAACAACTGCGCGTCCCGACGGATCTTGATGTCGAACTGCAGCACCGTTCTCCGCACGAGCTTCACCACTACGTTCTCGGGCGGCCAGCCCTCGTGCCAGTCGCCCTCCTCCAGGATGCGTTCCGGTATGCCTTGGTGCTTCACTCTCCCGATCTTGCTGTGCTCGGTTTTGTATAGTTCCTGGAGCTCGCTCTGCACGGCGTGCTTCTCCTGGTCGCTCGTCAAGTGGTCTTGCACGTACGCGTCCACGTCCGTAACCCAAGTCACGTACGGGCTGGACACCACCTCCAGGTGGAGGTGCTGCCGGTCGAACGGGTAGAAGTCCCACTTGCTGGCGATTTTGCAGTTCTGCGCGTGGATCTCGTACGTGAAGTACACCACCGGGTACCGCACCTCGACGAGGCGGTCCGACTCCTCGGTCACGGTCCCGCAGCTGGGCACCGTGACGCGCGGGAGCCAGAGGTTCGACCCGGCTTCCGCCGTGAGCACGTCCGTGCCGAACAGAACGCCGTTGCTCACGCGCGTGCGCTGGTCGACGTAAATCTGCTCGATGCGCAGGTGCGCCTCGAACGCGTGCTCGTCGTAAGCGCCGAAGCCCGTCCAGGTGACGCGCGCGAAGGCGGCGGACGTTTTGCCCCGCAGCGGGCCCTCGGTCCACGCCGTCCGCGACCGGTAAATGCAGCGCTGCCCGAGAAAGTGCAGGAACTTGCAGACGCAGTGCCCCGCCTCGAAGCCGACGCTCTCGTCGTCGCTGCAGTAGCCGAACCCGCAGAAGAGGTTTCTGTCGAAGCAGGGGCCGCGCTGCATGGAGTCGCCCAGCACTCCCTGGCCCGCGGTGGTGATTCCCGTGAGCCGCTTCTGCATCACTTCCCGCCGAACCTCGCTCGCGTCCGAGAACACCTGCTTGCGGCGGAGCTCCCCAAGGTGCGCGTTCAGCAGCTGGAACTTGAGCCCGAGCGGGCGGCGGTACGGCCAGCTCGCCAGACCCGGGGGCGCGTTCCCCCTCACCGGCCCCGTGAGGCCCTCGAACTCGACGCCCGCGGCCAGACCTTTCGCGAACGTGGTTTCCGTCCCGTTCGCGAACTTCTCGAATCCGAGCGCGGCTGCCACCACCGCGTCGTAGACGTAGCCCGCCCTCGCGGCGCACAACACGTGCATGGACCGCCGCCGCTCGACCTCCAGGTAGGAGTGGTCCCCGTGCGCCGCGCCCGTGAGCCCCAGTCCCGAGGCCGTCACCAGCGGCCCGTAGCTCATGCGCTCGGCCCAGATGTCGTTCTGCAGGGTCGCCATCTTCGCGGGGTGCACGTTGTACTCCGCAAAGCCGATCGTCCCGGACAGCGCCGCATCAAAGTAGCTCCTTTTCGCCGTGACCAGGCCGGCGCCCCCCAAAGCCTCCACCGGCGCCACGTATTTCCACGCGCTGCCCGCGGACGGCCCCGCATTGTCGAGCCGCATCGCGGCTTCCAGCATCTTCGTGAGCGATTCGAGGGACTTCGTGAAGTAGATCACCACCCGCGGGGTGCGCTCCCGCAGCCCGACCGCGCACAGGTCGACGGACTCCGTCGTTGGGTCGTCTTTTTGAATAAAGTACTGGTCGACGATCCCGACCGCGTTCGACTGGTTCGATTGCAGCTGCATCCCGCCCAATAAACTCCACACCTTGTTCTCGAACACCGTCGCCATCTGGCTGCCCCAGATTGAGCCGCCGGGCTGCTCCACGATCACGGCGAAGTGCTTCCACTGGAAGGAGTTCACGAACACTTCAGCCATCTTCTCCACCCAGCTAGCGTCGTTCGGGTACAGCGAGAAGAAGTTTTCGTAGTGCGCCGCGTCCGTAACGAACGCTGGCGATGCCGCGCCGTACCCGATCATGGGGACGTCGCTCTGGTGCTCCGCGAAGTACATCTGGGCCGCCATGACGTCCTCGTCCTCCAAAAACCCGATGTAGCCGTCCGCCTTGGTCGCGGAGGCCTGTTGAGAGGCCTTCACCAGCTCGTACGCTGAGGCATACAATGATCGGTCCTGCGCGTGCAGCGATATCGTGGTGTTGGTCACCTCGGTGGCGAGCTCCGGCACCAGCGTGCCGTTCCGCTCGTTCACGTGCTTCGCTGCAATCATGGCCACGCCGGCCCAAGTGCGGCAACACCCGCCCGATACCTCGGCATAGTTGCAGGCAAAAGTCAGGTGCGCGGTCTTCTGGGCGGTCGCGAACATCAGCCGCGCGCCCCGCTGGGCCCCCTGCAGAAGCAGAAGCAAAAAAAGGCCGACACGAACCATCATCCGACAGCGGTCGCTCAGCCACGACTACGAGGCTCTTCGTTCCCTACTGGTGGGTCTGAGACTGACTGAAGCGACGCTGCCAGCTAGCACTAGCAGAAGTTGAAGTGACCATCAAAGTATTTGTGTTTTAATTCGGAGCTATGGCTATGCTCCTGAGTCTGGAACACACAGGCGAAACGCCGTGCGTGCAGCAATTGTGAATTGGTATCTACTACGGGAAGCATTTGGCTTTGGGAAAGCAAGGTACTAGATGATCGGGGAAATAATTCATCCTCAATCGATTCTCAAATAGAAACTTTTTCGAAAAACTTGCACCTCGTTGGGCCTGGTGTTGTAGACAGTTGTTCACGGGAAGGAGTCGCGTTTTCTTTGTCTTGCCGGAAAAAGAAAGTGGTGACGCACGGAACCGTCTGGCGGCAGGTACGTAGTTGTACATGTACTCACAATAAAAAATTTGAAAGACAAACACGGAGGCAAGAAGCCGAGCCACCGCCACGGATGCGGACTTATCCAGCTGGACCGAAAAGGCAGTGAAAACGCATCGGTCGTAGACGCCCCGAATGAAGTGACAGCACACGACCTTCGCGAGACAGAAGTGCGATTCTTTCAAGAACAGACACTGGGAGTACCTGTAAAACGGGCATGACAGACCGATATCGTTATTGTTATCGAGTTACTACGCTAGGACCAGCAGCTCGTTGCTGCACTAAGAGCCGAAAGTTTCATCTTCCTCTTCTACACTTTTACTCCCTAGCCCGTTTAGCAAACACAAAGTCATTTTCTGGGCTTGAAGGCTCACCCAAGATTTGCTCATTCACAGTCGCGCTCACATCTTGGTATTCCGGCGGAAAGAAGTCCGCTGTCGCGCGCCGTCCCCTCCCTGGCCGAGCTTGTGCCGTAGCCGGGCTGACCCCATCCCCTACTTCACTTGTCTGCCATACTTGCGCCGCCGTTGCAACCCCCGTGCGCTCGAGCGGTGGCGCTACTTCGGGCGTCTGCGGCCGCCCCCGCCGCTCCGCACTTATTGCCGAATTTGCATCCTCCTTCGGGTTTTTCTGGGGAAACTGGAAGAAGCCGTGCTCCTGCTTACCGAGGCTGCGCGCCGGCAAAAACTTCGGTTCTTCCACGACCAGGGGCGAGGGGTCTGGCGGCACCCCAACCGGTGCTTGACCCACGCGACTGGGCTCGCGCAGTGGCGATAGCGCCGGCGGCGTTGGTACCTCTTCCCGCGGCGTGTACTCAAAGTCCCCCGGTTCGGGGGGAAGCGCACTTTCACCCGGTTCCGCGGGAATCTCGATCGAAAGCCGCCGCGAACCCCGTCGGCTGCTCCGGGTGCTGACCATCGGCTCCATCGGAATCGGTGCAACGCCGCCTGCAACTGAAGACGTCGAAGCAGCTCCTGCTCCTCCGCGAGTGACCAGCTCCTCGACACGCGCTTCCAAGTCACCCAGATCCATCTGAAGATGGTGACCCGGTGTCCCGCCCCCTGCCACAGGCGTGCCGTATCGCGACGCATTCAGCAACTGCTCCACCCGACTTTCCATATCGAGCACCTGCTCCCCCACCTTCTGGCCCAGGCGTGGCGTCAGAATCCCGCTCTGCGAATTCCCGCGACTTCCGCCGTACCACTGTTAGAGGTTGAAAAAAAGCATCCGTCAAAACATCTTTTAAAAATTGGCCCCAGTTCGCGACGACCTGAAGCTGGAGCTCAAAGCAGCCGCTACATCATTGCCAATCAAACACCAGAGCCCACCACACGAGCCTCATGGCAGCGTCCCCGCGCGACGCAGCCAAGATGTCCACAAGGCGGCACTCGAAACGAGCAGGAGAGAACCCCTGAGAGGCACAACGAGCACGGGCAACCGCTCCGCCCAAGGTATAGAGCTGCGGGCCAATGGCAGCAGCGCAAAGTCGTGAGTTCTATGCCGACTCACATAGCAGCGTCAGCGTGAGACGCCACATGCGCTAATCTTCCCGCGTCGCTTCTACAGACCGGGAGGCGTGGGCCACAAGCTGCCACTCCACAGAGACTCGCAAGCCATCGAAAACGAATGGCGCGACCAGCGTGGCGATACAAGGAGCAAGCGGCTGGAACATGTCGCGGT
>RXOD01004954.1:0-16890 GCA_005223375.1 Amoebophrya sp. AT5.2 | reverse complement strand
TTACCAGCTGGTCCGACCATAGAAATCGAGCGCACGGTCCAGCAGGACCGATTGATCGATTTGGAAAGGCTCGAAATGGAGCGAGAGTTCCATAAAATGCGGATGGCGCGGCGGAAACGACAGGACGAAGAACGAAAGGAGGAGCGGCGGCGGAAACGGGAAGCGAAAAAGCTTGCGAAAAGGGGTCACGGGCAACTGCACGAGGCAGCGAAAGGAAAGTACGGCAATCCCTACTCGAATGTCGACCCGGACCCAGACATCAACTTCGACAAGGGCGTGATTGGCGGAAAGTCTTGGGAGGAGGCGCAGCGGCTGGCGGGTAGAAGAGTGAGCGACGCGCTCCTCAGTGGAACGGATGCGAGTTCGCTGATGCGCACCCTAGAAACGGTCCCCGGCGTCAACTACGACGACCCTCGCCGAAGAGAGAGCGTTCTGCAGAACAAAACCTTGGAAGAGCTGGAGGACGAATACGAGGAGCAGAAGGACGACTTGTCGCCGATGGCGCGGCGGCAGAAGCAGCACATCATCTCGCTGACGAGAATGCGGCGGTTCCTCGTGGGCGCCTTCTACACAAACTCGTTCTTCCAGCCGGGGAACAGCATCGGGTACTTTTTGACGTACCAGGCGGACGGGGCGGGCTCGCAGGTGATTTTCGACCGCCGGCGGGCGGCGGAGTTTGTGTCGCTGTACCTGGAGGTGGACGCACCGAGTCAAACCCTGGAGTACTTCTCCAACTACCAGGACACGCTCGAGAAAATGCTGCAGGACAAGAGCGGAAAAATCGTCCAAACGGCGAACTCCGCCTTCGACCGGATACTGCGGCAGCTCACGCTGGCAAAGGAGCTTATCGCAGCCGCAGACGTTCTGGGCATTCCGGACCCGGAACAGGAAGTGAAGCGGCTGCGCCAGGAGCGCAAATTGAGGCGAGAAGAAGAGGATGAGTACCAAGAGACGAGAAGAGCAGCAGGGCCCGGGGATGATACACCATTCGAAGAAGAAGTCGAAGAAGAAGAAGAGGACAGCCCGGATGAGGTACGTACACTAGATTCGCAAGAACGACCGCGTGGCCTTTAGGGTTTAGAAAGATATTGCAGGAGCAGCACGAAGGAACTACTAGTACAAAGATGAACAACAAAATTTCCTATTCTTACAGGAGGAAGAGTCGACAGACCTGGATTCTACCGAGGACGATGGCGACGAGGAAGAGGAGGAGAAGGACTTCGACCTCTCAATTTTGCTACCGCCCATCCACCCCCAGTCCGAGCTCAACGAGAAGTCCCTTCGCCGCGAAGAGGTGGAACGGAAGTTGTCCGAAAAACCGCGTGGGAAGATGATCTTAAATCCAGCTACGAACAAGGAAATCCTCGCGGCGCCGCGCGGGATGAAGAAACGGCAACAGAAAGCTATGGTGCTCATGCGCGAGTCGCAAAGACGAGCGCAAGATCGAGCCGCAATCACCATCCCCGAAATGCTTGATTCACCCGAAGTGCAGTCGTCGCGACCCGGGTCGCCGGAGCGGACGCTCGAGTTTTCGCAGATCGCAGAAACCGCAGATTTGGCGATTCCGGTCGATCCGGTGCTGTTGAAAAGAGAGCGAAGAGCAAGAGAACGGGAACAAATCGAAAGGGACGCGCTGAAGAAATCAAAAAAAGGCACGAAGAAGGACCTGGCGAAAATGATCGGGACAGGTGAGGTTTCGCACGACGGCGTCGGCGCCTCGAGGTCACAAATGAGCCGCTCGCGCGGCCATGGCGAAGAGGAAGAGGATGTCGATGACTTGGACTTCGATTTCTCGAACGATGACTTGGACTTTTCGAAGATGCAGAAAAGCAGGAATTCCCCGAAGAAAGGCGTCGCGGCTGACGGCGGACGAGGCGGGTCGGTCGTACCTTTTCGGCGCGACGACAACGATGACGACGACGAATATGGCGAAGAAGAGGAGTTTGGCTCCTTGTTCGACGACGAGAGCGGGAAGGAGGGGCCGCTCGAGGAGATCGTCGAGGCCGCTGACTCTAGCTCGTGCGCGTCAGATTACCCCGGCGAGCGGCAGGAACTGGACTACCAGGCGACGATTGGCGAGGAAACGCGCACCTTGGTCGCGCAGGAAGCGCTTCGGGACAGCAAGAACGGCGGCGCAATTCTGGCGCAGGACATCCAGGCGCTGCTTGCTCTGGCGAAGCTGCGGCAGCGGACGAGCAAGTTGCTCGACGTGAATTTGAAGAAGCTGCAGGTGCCGAGCGCCGCAAGGAAGCTGGCGATCTTCGAGCACTGGAACCCCAATTTGGACCCGAACCCGCGGTCGCTCCTCGGCCTGGTCGCCTTCCACTACTTCTCGCCCCCGAAGTTCTACCAGACCGCTTTGGAGGCCAAAAAGGAGGACACGCTCGTCGTGCACCCTCTGAGCGCCCATCTGGAGGAGATCGCCGAGCAGAAAAATAAGGGCCCCCCACGCCTGGTCTCCAACGGGTCCTCCGCGTCGAGCGCGCCCGTGCCGCTGGTTTCTCCTGAGAAACACAACAAGAACTCGAGCTCGACGAACACCGACGAGATGCTGGGGACGGGGAGCTCGCTCTCCGCTGTGGTGCAGCTGTACGGAGCTCCAGCGGGTCACGGGACGGCGGACCACGAAAACCAGCCAGACAACGAGCAGCGCCCACCATTGCTGGAAACGGACGAGGCGCGGTCCTGCAACCGCTACCTATACGACGTCGCGAAATCGCAGGACCCATTCGCGAAGGTGTTTCAAGACATCGTCGAGGATTTGTGCGTGAAGATGATGCGGTTCGAGCACAGGCACGTCGGTTTTGAGCTGGTCGCGCAGGGCTTCCCCACGAACCTGGACTTCGCGAGCGGAAGCCGCACGGACCAGGCAGACATGATCTGCCTACTGGCGATCTGCAAACTAGCCACGGTGTTCGCTGCAACCGGGAGGTGAGTTCGAGTTGGGCGGTGGGGGGATGAAAACTTTTGCTCGTGTTTCAGCTCGTCGCGGGGCTGGAATACGAAAAATAAAATGTATCAAACAGAAACGTAACTTTTACCCATTACACCGAGAAGTACTTAGTACAGTGAGTGCGTCACCAGACCTCGGATGCTAGAATTTCCACCCACAAATCAAACGTACTCTTACTCTTGCAACAAATCAATGCACAAGCACAAACCGTATTTCGAACGTCTTCTGATTTTGCGCCCCACCAGGGCTCCTTCTGGTTGTGGTTTTGCACCAGAGCCAGAATCTACTAGCTAATTCATGACAGACACAGACACAGACAATTGCACGCGCATATTTGATGACGATGAGCGAAGATCCATCTTCTCCGAGATCGACTTATGTAGCCATAGAAATTCGATCCTCGTCGATACCGATCCTTCTTCTCCGGTTTTCTCGGTCATTCCCGTAATCGTACTGTGGATTCCAGAAGAGGCAGCGCCCCTCTACCGGAGGCGGAGCTGCGAGCTGTAACTTAACATCTTTTCTTTTTGTGGCAGGAAGATAGCAGGTCGCCAGCCTGGCCCGTTTTTGCGGAAGCAGAATCGAATATCATGACAGCAAGAGAGTCGTGGATATGATAGAACTGGTTGTAGTACTGCCTGGCGGCAGCCCGACGACGCACTCGGCGAGTGTCCTCGTGTTTGTGTATGCCACACCGGGGCCGAAATGAAAAAAAACGCAACGTGTGAAGTCGTGTTCTCTGCTAGTATAAAACTTGCAGTAAAAATGTAAAAGTACTTAATAGTGTTAGTCCGAGTCAATGCACGTACAAAAGTAAAGGGAGAGGAGCGGCTTGAGTGCACCAGTGCGCGTATGGGTACTTTTACCGTGATCGTGGTGGTAGCATCGAGCTCACATGGTGGAGGGGCACACCCCACACCCACACACCATGACGTCGTGGACAACCTCGCGCCGGACGGCGATTCAAAAAAAAAAAAGAAGAAACTACTCCAAAATGGGCAAAGACAGACGAGACACGACCACACACTGATACCATCTACTAGTACTTCAGATAGATAATTTTGATTTTGATTTTCGTTTTAGATTGGAAAAGGAATGTAGTGCTATGAGGTTTGCCACCAGTCCACCTCCCAAGGGAGGTGCCGCATGGGTGGAACCGTGTGCCGTTTGCCCTTGAGGCCGACGAGGCAAAGCGCGGAGACGGGCGGACAGGGACACCAGAGCGCCAGAACCAGAACCAGGACGGAGAGAAGATGACGGACCTTTTCTCCCGGTTCACCCAGAAGGTGAGCGACACTGCGAAGGGGATTTTGCACACAACCGGCCTCCAGTCCTCCGATGCCGATCCGTCGCGGGCCGTTTTGCGCGCAGTTTCCCGACGGCTGCTCTTCATGGAGTTTCCGGGGAGCTGCCAGAAAAAGACGCTCCAGCTCGCGGATATGCTCAACAGACTGTGCGCGCTCCTTGTTTATCTTTATTTCGACTTTGTTTTTTAGTATTTCCTGTTTGCCGTATTTTGATTTTGCAGTCATTGCGTTTGCTGGACTCTGTAGGAAGGTTCAACCACTTGGATCTGAGAAGCACTATGAGGATGTGCCGCTCCACGTCCACTTCCACGCTAAGATCAATATCACGGATCTTGTTAATAACCGTCGCGTTACCAACATTCACCTCGACGACCAGGTACGGATCCTCGTACCTGATCCTGAATATGAGCGAGCGGCAGTATGAGACCGGCTTTTTTCTAGGCAAGGTATGGGACGTTTCCTACCGCGGTTTTCCGACCCCGCCCCTTCTGCTTGCGTTGCACCTTTGCAAGGAGCTGGTCGCATTCCTGAAGCGCGATGAGAAGAACGTCGGGATCGTGCACTGCTTCCGCGGCTTCGCGCGCACATCCCTCTTCCTCGCGATGTTCATTGCCTACTTCTCAAGTATAATTTTCTATTGAACCTAGACCTAGTAGTAGTACTAGTTCTAGTACTAAACTTCTGGCATAGCCTTATCCATAGCCTGTTTTTTACTACAGTTGCCCATCGATGATTCAGGCTCGAAATGATCACGACCACTCGAACTCAGACCGTGACCCTTCTGACATTCTGGAGCGCATCGCGCGCACTCGCATGGAGCCTTATTTTTCGGGCGATTCACTCCTTCCGTCCCAGCGGCGCTACCTGTTCTACTTCCACACGCTACTTCAGCGGATGCGCGCGGACGATGACACCGTGAGCGATGCGCTCAAGGAAGAGCGGTTCTTAGCGGCCGTGAAATTGGTGTTTGAACATGGTCAAACGCGACCGCCGCAGCCCCAGGAGTATTGTTTGGAACTTTGGACAAGGAGCCAGTGGGAAGCCGTCATCAAAGTCCACGACTGCCACGACGAGGCAAACTTCGCAAAACCGCTGCGCAGCACAGCGACCACTGGACCATCTTCCGGGGCGGACGGGGGCCCTTCCCGTTCATCGATCGTCTACAGCGGACCACGACCACCTGCTCCGCCAGCGCCACCTAGTTGTGTACGCGGTGTCCTAGGTATCGGCCTGGGAGCAGGACCACCTCAGCAGCCCGTCCTGCCACACCAGCAGTTTTCATCCACTGGAGCGAATACGAGCTGCGCCGATTCGAACGGCCTGCGGAAGTCGACGCTTCTAAGTCGGCCCGTGCGGCTGTTTCCGGCTATACGGGCAGACGAGAATTCGATCACACTGGAGCTAACGAACCCCCACTTACTCGCTGGTGACGTCCTCGTGCGAATTCTAAGAAAAAGCCATCCAGTTGTTCCAGCTGCAGGGTTCGAGACCGGCGCTGCACCGGCGGGAGCGGCGTACGAACCAGAATACCGCGTCGCACTGCATACAATGTTCGTTCCAGAAGAAGGCGTGATCTTACCAGCAGCTGAAGTGGACATACACCCAAAGATATCGCTGCTGACTTCCTCAGCAACCTCGTCGACGAGAACGCCCGGCGCAATTCCCGCTTCTCATGAGCTTGAGCGAACTGGCGCTGGAGCCGCGGCGTCGTCCTCATCGTCGTCGCACCTTGCTGGCACCGCAATCACAAAGACAATCTTGAAACACATTGAGCTGAACTGTCTGTCGATCGACGATGAAAATCGGCCGATATCGTCCTGCGGCGACAACTCATCGTGGTGCTACGCGGCGCTCTCTTCCGAAGCTTCGTCCGGGGAGCTGGTCGATGACATTGAATTCGATTTCGAGGTCGTGTCGCCGTCCGGGGGACCGTCGCCAGACCTGCTAGGCCACTGTAATACTAGTACAAGCTCGTCTACCGCGGCCGCTGGAATGGGTATGGGAGTGCGAGGTGTGCCCTCCCACGCAGACTTCGAGATCGAAGATCCGCCGTACCTCGAGTTTTCACCGGAAAATGTACCATCACTCGGCGGCAGGAGCCACGTGATTTCCCAGCAGGCTTCAACCTCGTCGACGCCCCTGGCCGAGATGCAAGTCTTCAATTTGAACAAGGAGAACCACACGTCGTCGACAAAAGGAGATGAAGAAGGTAGTCGTAGTGCCCCCGCACGAAACACTGTTGATCTTGATGCGGCAGTGGGTACCAGTACAGGGAGCGCTCCTGCACCTACAACGGGGGCGCCGCATGTGAGCGGCCGTGCCATCTTCATTCCCGCATCGGTCTCCGAGCCCCCACGACTGTTGTTTTCGCCTTCAGGCCCCCCGCACACGCAGAGCTGATGCGTGTATCAGGCGTGTCAGTTGTGCCGCCTGTTGTAGTTGTAGAAAGATGTAGCTGCACTTCGTGATGTTCTTGTACCAAAGACCAGATTCCCACATGCATCAATTACAAACGCGATGAACCGAAGTTCTGTATAGTGCGATGAAGGCCGCTTTCTAAGTTATTTTTACTTACATACAGTTGCAGACCCAGACGGGCAGAGCGACGAGGCAACAAGTACCTGCAACGCTCCCAGCAGACTTTCGATTATCTGTCGTTTGACTGGACCTTCGTCCGGGTCCGGATAACCCTGCAGCTGCTAATGCAATCAGGAAATTTTATTTGATTTTGATTGAATACGAATAGCTGTGTACCCTAGTGATAAGCTGCGTGCTAGCATGCGAGTTTCAATTTTTGGCAATGAAGTTCTAGTGTAGCAAAAAATGTTTGCGTAGAAGTGACGCCGAATAAAGGCAGTTCTTGGGAAGATACATAGAACTACGAAGTCGAACGAAATTGACAATGCGATTCTGTAATTGTTAAAAAGCACTGACGGGAACGGGATAATAAGCACAATGGATCGACCAGGACCACACGCCCAAGCACCTTCGACGGATTCGGTGACGGATACGAATCATGAGACGATTGAAGTAGAAGCAAATGCAAGGCTCTTCAGCGAGACTCACGAACGTCGCAAGGCGGATCTTCTCCGTATCGTCCGTTGCAGTGTGCAGCTTCAAAGAATTTGATTTCCTCGTTTCTCTGCGATCTGATGCTGACCCAATGCGGGGCCGTTCACACCCCCTCCACGCTTACGCTTTCATCGATGATCTTCAAGGTCAAAGAAGTACCTCGTGATGCTGATGGTCTAATGGTCAACTCATTGCAGAAACATCGTGACCGAAGTTCTTCCGCACCAGTAGGACGAAAAAAGGGAGAAGCGCATCGAAACAGCCCGCTGCACAATCACAACCGCAAGAACCGGAGCGACGGGCTCTGCAATGGCGTCTGCATTCTTTGCCGTTTGAAAGTAAAAAAGAAGAAAGCATATATTGACGACGAGGGCCACAAGTTCACGTCTTCTAGTTCTTGCGTCAGCCGAAGCCAGGGCACAGCAATGACGGCATCAGAAACTCTCTTGAAGAGGTCCGCGCTATCAAAGTCGTCATTGATTTCGTCCATCTGCTCATCTGTCTCGAAGATTTCATCGTCTTATTCACATTACAAGTACAACGAACAAGCTAGAACTACTTTTTACATTTTTCACGAACGAAACTGCTCCTGCATGAAGATCAAGATCTAGATCATGGAGGGAAACAACAGAAAGAATTCTCTCGGGCCGCTGCTGGTGACCAGCACCAGGGGCCGCCGTTGCTTGTCGGACGCGGTGTCGGTCGTAAACGGTGAAAAACCGCGTCGTGATTCTTTGTCCCCGTCTTCCGACTCGTCTCTTTCGTCGACATCGACATCATCATCTTCATCTGCGGTGTCCTCTCGACGACCCGGTAACCCCACGACGGACAAGAAAAGCATGACTCGCTCCCCACCGCAGACATGCCCGCAGACGCCGGAAGAGGAGCAAGACGCAGTGGACCCATTTTTTCTGTCACGTGGCGAAAAGAAGTGGGGTACTATACTATTCGTCTAGTACAACGATGTTGTTGAAGCAGTGAATACTACTATACAAGAAAGTAGCTACAACAAAGAAAGACACAAATCCATCAAAGCGATGAAATAACTGCTTGCACCACATCAATAACAGGTACCTACGTCGATACCTGGCGCGAGTCGTGGCAGTTCGATTGGGGGAGCGGTGCGGGAGACTTCGCGCATTGCCTCGAGGTCGATGGAAAGGATGAGCACGGCGCTCCGAGGTACCGGGTCCGGAGGGACATGCGCAGTTTCGCGCTGGCGTGCAGCGCCAGATCCAACGCGTATCGGGGAGGTGGTGCACAAGAACCTGCAACTAACGATCTCGGGAACTACAAGACCGTATCCAAGATCGTTTGTGGGCTGTGCACCAATTCACGAGGGATGCCGAAATGCTTCTGGTCGGATCATCTTACGGACGAAGAACACGTGAAGAAAGTGGGACAGCGAAACTTGCAGGTGGAGATGAGCAGAAAACTTCTGCGCTCGTTGTCTTCGCCTCCGTCTGGGCAGCCTGTCTCGTCATCGTCTTCCTCTTCATCTGCAAGTACAGTAGGTACGTTTTCTTCACCGAGATATTTTCTATGAGTCAGTGTTCTTGATCTCGACGACCTGCACTTGAGCTGTATTAATCCGTACCATCTTTTTGCCCGCGTCCCGTCCGTGTTGGGGTCCGGCGTCGCAGCTAGTACTTCATAGATGAAATCTTTAATTTTGGGTGGGGAGCTGTTCGATTTTGGGCTGACTCTGACAGTCACAGTCAGAGTCGCATCTATAATAATCAGCTTGACCACGATCATGTGATGTATTTTTTCAATTACAGCTGCGAAGTCGAAGTTTACTTCTGTGAACCTCGCCCGACCGTTTCCGTATGCACCACACTTGGTGGTTGTGCGTGCCTTCGACCGGGTCTTTCGCGTACTCGTTCCGAAGTTGCGCTGCATGTTGTGTGGACCGCCTTCCGACCAAGTTGTCCACATGAAAGACCTGCGCCATTTTGCCCAGAGCCCACCGCAGTCTTCAACGTCGACCGCGCATGGAGGGATTGCGGGTGAAGAAACGGAGGACATTTATGGCAGCTCGTCCTGGCTCTATGTGTAGTAATCTCCATTTTCTAGCTCCTACACTTCAGCTCGAGACGACGGCGACGATGAGGAAGCAGGACTTCCTTACTTCGGTAATGGCGGTAAGGGCAATGCTGGGGGTAGTAGTAGTTCTGGCGCGAGTTTTTTTTTGCGGTTGCGAGACCGAGAGCGTGAGCGAGTTAGTTCTAGAGCTCCGAGAACTTCGAACTCGAAGAGAACTTTGGTTACTGGGACTCCCTGGAGTAGGCTCCCGCCAGCCTACGACAGATTCATCTCTGGCATAGGCACACCTACCTATAAACTTGTTCAGCAACGGGTTCACATAGCGTCTGGCTCCTCCATAATTTTAATTCGGCTGTTTGCTTCGCGGCACGTGACGCTCCCGAAAATTTCGGTTTCTACCACGGCCGGCTGCCGGGGTGCGGCACGAAACGTCCGCAGAAGGAAGACGAGCGTGTGCGTCGGTTGCACTTTCACCGAATGACGGAATTTTTGGGTGAGGAGTACTCATCCGAAGCGGGCTTACGGAAGGAAGTCGAAACTAGTGGCGGCGGGGGTAGAGGCTGCTCCGCGGAGACGGAGGACAGTGCGGATGCGGACCTTCATCATGACGCCGAGGTCGACGCAGACGCGGCGAAAGAAAGTCGTCAGCAAAGCGACGAGAAGCCGCCGACCCCGCGACTCCTCGTTGGAGGACCCGACATTGTTCGGAAGATCGACGTCCTCACCGCCCGATGTGCAGCGTATGATGAAAACCGGACCACTACGATGAAGATGGGGATGAACAAGAAGAAGCAGTTCAAGTATGGCCTCCCGTGCGACGCGGCGTACTTCTCGGAGCCCAGCCCGTATACGCTGGCGAAGTGGAAACGAAACCGTGCCCGCCTTGATATCGAGCGCAGTCGCTACGTCCGCCGAGATCCATTTTTCTATCCGTCCTCGGAGCTTCTCGAGGCCGCCAAGCGGCTGCGCGAGCTGCCTGCCTGGGCCAAGAAAGTGGCGCGCGAACGAGCGGAAGCGCGGCTGCCGCCGAAGAGATACAGCGGCTCGAGCGAAAACGCGATCAGATCGCGTCCGCTTATCTACAGAGCACCCAGAAACTGAAAGATATCAAAATCTTCCGCGCGGAGGAGGTGCGGCAGAGGAACAAGTGGCGCGCAGCTTGCGAGAAGGTCGGCACGTTCGTGCGGCGCCAGCAGAAGAACGGGAACGCGTTGCGCGTTTGGATCGAGTACTGCCGGGCGGTTGAAGGAGCACTCGTCGAGAACACGAGAGACGAGCACGAAGTATCTCCGCGTTCCCCCAAGGTGGACAAGAAGGCCCTCGTCGTCGCCGAGCGCATCCGCCGCGCCCTGAAGCTGGACATGTGCGGGCTCGGGCGACTTTTGATTCGCGCGCTGAACGCGATTAAGAAGGCAAAGCGCGACGCTCTTCGCGCCGCCCGGACCGACTATAAGCACCACATCGAAGCAGCCTTGTGGAATCAAATGCGCGAAGCAGCCGAGGGCTTCGCGCAGTGGTGCGCGAGTGAAGAGGTAAGGGTAAGAAGTGCGCTGCGCAAGGGCGAGACTTTGGAGGACGCGCTAGTAATAACGAGCGAGCTGGGAGGAGGAGAACAAGCGGAAATAAACACGGAAGTTCGTCTCGCCCTAAAGCAGCAGAACGCAGGCAGCACACCTACACACGAAGAACACGATCGAGAGTCGTCGTCGGCGTCCTTCGACTCATCGTGCTGCCCCAATTCCGGAACCGAAAGCTGTAGCTCAGCCATATGCTCAGACGATGCTCGTGGTCCTGCGCGTTCGGACTCACACGACCTCTCCGCCTCTTCATTTGGTGACACTAGCGAGGAAAGCGACTTCTAAGAAAGCGCATCAGTAGACCTACATTTATGAAAAACAAGCGTACAACTAGCGGACATCACGACTTGCACCGAGGAGTTGCACTTGGAGTATATTGGACTTGGAGGAGAAAAGTAAAGACAAAAACAACTATAGTGAAAAGATGAACAAGCTGCAAAAGAAGAAACTGAGACAGAAACCAAAAGAAGTGAGCTCATCGATACAGGATGATCTAATGGACGTGGATCCAATTGCTTGCCATTTTTTTCAGGAACAGTTCTAGTTTCTCACGGGGTGCTAGGTGCCCGGGGCGCCGCGCCCCACAGTGACAGCCTTTCTTTGTGGGCTGGACAAAATTATATAGGTCGTGTTCGACGGAGACGGTATTAATTTGTGTCTGTGTCTTAGTCAACATCTCGGCCGCTGCCGCAGCTCAGTGGACATCTGCCGGCTTGCGGTTGCAATTTTGAGGGCCTCGGCGGCGGTCTCGTGGTCGTGCGATGATCCACTGAAGATCTCGCGAGCGATCATTCCGTCGATCAATTTTCGAGGTTGACTGCGTATGATCGGATGGGAGGAGCTGTACCGGGGCCTCTTGATGACCCCGGTCTATTTCGGCTTGCTGCGTTTTAGGTTCTTCGCGAGGAGGAATGCTACACTGTGAGATCGGTCCCTCCGTTCCCATCGGTTCAAAAAGGTCGGCTCCGAAACCTCGGTCTTCTGCCTTTTCTCTAGCCCCCGCCGCGGGCTTTTTCTTTTCGGCGATGGGGGTGAGGCGATAGGGCGCTGTGCCGGTACAGCTCCTCCCGTCCGATCTTGAGGTTGACGGAATCTACCTCGATCATCCCGTCGATCAATTTCTCACCAGACGAGCATCTACCTCCAGATCAATACCTATACCATCAGGAAAGAAGAGTCTAGATCTTCATCATTACGCTGCTGCACCAGCAGCCATGATCAAGGTTCCGCGTGATTATAATCGACGTCACTACTAGTACTTGCTAGAAAACCAATGTGCGAAAGTCTCGAGTATAATGCTACATTTTCAGCCCATGTACTTTTTTTTTTTTTTTTTTAATGACCCCGCGACAGTAACTAGCTTAACGTTTACGTTGTATGAAGAAACAGCGTGATCACCTTCAACAGGGTCGCAAATCAACATTATCACACAAGAAGTCGCGCAGGTTTCCAACGTATACGCACCAAGCAACGCCAGAACGTCGTAGTAGGTACGACTACACGAGAACGAGAAGTAGCAGCCGACCCCTGCCATTGCGAAACCGAAACCGAAACGCAAAGAGACAAAGAAACACCTGCGTTTGAGTTTGAAGCTGAAACCACACGAAGAAGAATGGCATTGCTGCCGATTCGCTCGATGCCCGTTTCGCTGTTCGCGGCGGTCCTCGCTTCTCTTCATCTGCATCAGCGTGTCACTACCGTTGGCGGCGTTCAATTTGGAGGGGCGGCTGCGTCCAGGGTCGGGAACCGGGTGGTGCTGCAACAACAGCGTTCCGCCGACGGCCACGAGGACGAGAACCCCCGACCAAGCCGTTTCGCCGACGACCACGTACACGTAGAGGTGGACGAGAACAACCTCCAACGAAGCTCCTCCGCCCAACGTGATGAAGATCCGCTGTCGGACCATGAGGAGAAGAAGAGGTCCTGCTTCTCCGCAGTGATTCGGGCTGCGGGTTTGGTGCGTTTCCGCGCGTATCTGGATGCTTTCGTCAGTTTTTCCCAGGGGCTCGAGGAGGGCGCCAACCGCAGGCCCAGAAAGCGGAACAACCGCCAGCGCCAGGTAGTGGCTCAGCTGCAGGACCAGTTCGAGTCCGATTTTCAAGAAGCCTGTGTACGACTTGGGAGTGCGGCGGCTCTTCGCGTGCTGATGGCCCCGAAAGAGGAGGATCTTGACGAGTTCATGTGCGAAGTCGGATCGAGGATGCGTGCGTTGTACGAGGCTCGACCGGAGAATCGGGGGCGTGTCTCGCGGGGGCCGCCCCGGGGACAGAAGCAAAAATTGCCAGTGGAGTTGAAACAACGAGTGCTGAACGCGCTAACAGCGAAGAACGTGCTAGCACAACTGGACACAGGTTTTCCAGCAAAAACCCCAGCGCAAGCGAGGTTGAAAGAAGCATGGCAGCGACTAGTGGCAGAGGACGTCGGGGAATGCGGCCAGCGCGTCCTGGAGGCGAAATTGCTTGCGAGGCAGAATGCCGCAGGTGCCTGGCGCCTTCCGGAGTCGGCGGCAAGAGAATTGGCGAAAGCGCGCTTGGCCGAAGACGATGAACATCTTAGGCGAACATTGGGTCTTCAGCTTCATCCTGGTCTCGGAGCCCTTGCCCCCCCGCCCGGATCGGAATCTGAACCCGCACCCGCTGCTGTAGCACCCACCTCATCTTGTTCGCAATCGCATTCGCCAATAGGCGTAGACGCGTATGCAACATATGCTCACCCTCGTCATGAAGATGCTTGTGCGCCACGCCGCCCGGCTTACATCACTACGCTGAGGACGCGGTGGTCCTCGTCTCCACCGAACCACGTCGACACGACTGCCCCGCCCCCGTGGCTGCTGGGCGGTGCGACAAGGAACGGCGGAGGTGTTTTTTGTGGCTTCATTGATGGGGATAAGATAGCGAGGCTGGGGCTTCGTGGAAGCGACTCGCTTGGAGATTTAAGGCCACGACCGGCGGGTCAGGGTCTAGAGCTAAATCCACAAGTAGATATGAGGGAGCCACACGGTAGGAGCGGTGCCGGGAAAAGCGACGCTACACTAGCTCCGGATGCAGTTAAATGGACCTACAGTAGCTCCTTCCAAGCCCACGAGGCATTGCATACCATATTCGACCCGGGTTTTCTTGAGGCCGAGAAACGTGAGGCTGCCAAGAGGGGGCAACAGAGAGCTTCATTGAAGGCTGCATGCGGGAGGCGTGAATGGGAAGCAGAAGCACGCGAGCGCCCCGGCAAGAAGATGTCTCCGGCCGCTCCGGTCGCACCGCTACCGGCTGGGAGGGTATCGCGGCTGGTGCAGACGTCGGCGTTGCAGCAGAAGCCCGAGCATCAATTTCAACATGCAGATCCGGTAGAAGTTGCAGAGCAGGTCAGGACTTACCTTGACCATGGGGGGACACTGGACGCTCAGCAGGAAAAAGCGTTGCGAGATCACGCAGCTCGGACGATTCAAGCAGAGGCCCGCGGGGGACGTAAAAGCCGCACGGCTCTTGTTCCTGGTCGTGGTGGCCAGCAACAGCCTTTTCATTTGGACTGGTTGGACTAAAGTGGGATGGAGAACTGCACACTGAAGATTCGCATTCCAAATATACCCGCATGGAACAGCGCTGATTCTGTCCCTTTTCGTTCGGTTTATGTAGTCCGCAGATCCAGAACTGGAAGCAATTTGGAAGTAACAAGCTGCTGCCAGAGGGGATTAAACTTTTTTTAGTCTCGCTGAACCTGATGGAGGCGTAGGCGATGGCCGCTTTTAGATCTACTTTTCAATGCCGGGCAAAAGCAACGTAAGTAGATGAAGATGAAGGTGATGAAGCACGTCGATTCAATGAATTAGACTTAGTCTTAGAAGAGCCCCCCATTATGACACCTCAGTATACACATTCTCGCAGAACAAGAACAAGAGGGCGAGGGCCACATCATCATCATGATCATGAACGTCATTCATTGATTTTCTGAAATCGCACAGGCAGTGCTCGCACTGTGTTGGATCGAGGATCCGAGCGCAACTATCGGCGCGAGTTCGCTTCTTCTAGCTAGGATTCAGAACGAAATGCAGATCCGCTAAGCAAGTGCAGCAAGAATAAGATGAAATTACTTATTCTAAAATGACTTTTTATTTTTGGCTGTAATTCGCGGGCTCATGATAGATTTTTGTCCGCGGCAAGACTTTCCTTGCGCCGCAGGCGCTGAGCGTTCTTGTGCTAGACCGATGTGGACGCGCGCAAAACGTTGTAGAAGTGTTGGCTGTGGCTGCTCTCCTGAAAGGATAAAACGCTGCCCCTGCCGCGAAAAATTCCGAGAGTGTGGATGAACGACGCCTCGGGCTCTGCTCCGGACAAGGATCTGCTCACAAAACCATAACCAAAAGAACTCACTATCTTCAGCGTTGCCTTGTTCCCTCACTCAGTGCGACTACTGATCGAAATCAGCGTCACACTCAAAAAGTCACGAAAGGAAAGCATTCCGCACGTGGAATAACCGTCCAAGTGCAAGTTGTCCTTGTTGAGCTTGAGTGCCATGCTCCGGAGAAATGGATAGCTGAAGAGAACTCCCTCGAGTAAGTGCCTGAATCTACTACTTCTCCCTCAAAAATAAAGATGAGCAGGTCACAAATGGTGGGTCGTTTCTTCTATCTTTCGTAGAGGCGGTATTGAGGCTGCGCATGGTCGTTCCGCGCGCCTCTTCTTGTTGGAAATCCCATGTTCGACATCGAGGTCTTGTATACTTTTCGGAGGTATAGACCGGCGTCTCTCTGTAGGTGTGTGTGTACGTGTAGCTGCTTCAGATAGAAGATAAAAAGCGTTCCGCAACGGCAGGAACAATCAGAGGATGGACAGCATTCACGCCGGAATTCGTGTGCCAGAGGACTACGGGGCCGATGGCGAGCACAAGCTGGAGACGTATTGGACCTTCTGGTTCGACCGCAAGGCTAAAAAGCCAAAGCTCCGCGTCGACGTTCCTGCGGCGCAGGGGCAAGAGCCAGGAGCTGCTGACTCGTGCACAACTACTGCGGATGGAGGTGGTAACGCGGAGGCTGGAGAAAGCGGGTCCGCAGGCGCAACGAGTGTTTCATCTAGTCCATCGGCACAGAAGCCGTTAACAGCAGCGCCCCCAGGTTCAGCGGCGGAGCAGGTGTCACCAGGAGAAGCTGGCGCGAGCAGCAGTCGCGATCGGTTCGACGTGGCGCCCGCGCAGGACAAGTACGGCAAGAACGCTAAGTACGTACAGGGCCTGAAGGAAGTGAACACCGTGGGAACGGTCGAGGAGTTCGCGCGCACACTCGCCTTTCTCAAAGGTCCGAACGACATCGGAAAAGACTACAACCTTTACCTCTTCCGCAAAGGCTTCGTACCCGCGTGGGAGGCCATGCCAGAAGGCGGCTGCTGGATCGTGCGCTTCGCGAAAAATTGGGGAAATGTACTTTACTTGTTGGTTCAACTACTTGAAGATCCAAATAGTTAGAGAGAGAGTGAAATTCCACCTCGACGTTGGCGCCCTTCTTGTGTTGACTCGAATGATTTGTGTTGAGTCTGGCCGCGACCTAGTGCTGAGCGTCGCGAAAATTGTACATGTACCACACAAGAACCCAAACATCGCCAAAGATGAAAATACTCGACAAAGAGAATCGAGATGAACATTGCACCAAATATTGAACACCTCACGATCAATCTACATAGCCATATACAACTTTTCTGTATCGCCATACTCCGACAGAAAAGCGGCATGACGTCCGGGATTGCGCAGATATTGTGGGGGCGTTTGATGTTGTCCCTGATCGGCGAAGAGTGCAACTTGCCGGACGCGGTTGGCGTCGTTCTTTCCACCAAGGGGGCACAAGACATTCTGTCCCTTTGGTGCCTGAACAACCAGAACAAACTGGCCATCGGGGAGTTTATGACCGGACCAGCTGGTATGTGAGGAAGTGGTAAGTGGTTCCTGATGGGTT
>RXOD01004953.1:0-16891 GCA_005223375.1 Amoebophrya sp. AT5.2 | reverse complement strand
AGCAGACCACCGCGGACGGCTTCAAGTCGCTGGCGACGGGTTCCAAGGTCGAGTACAAGACGATGGACGACCGACGAAGAACTTTCTTTTGGAAAAGATGTTATCAGCAAATGGGAAGAGGGGTGGGGTGGGTTGATCTCGGCCAAGATCAACCCGCTGGAGATACGAACGCACGCACCAAGTTTAAGCTCCTCCAGTAGCCGTAGTTCGCTTTAGTTGCCTCTTATTTATTTTTACACTTTCCTGCCCTCCATTAAATTCTACAGCGCTGCTGACACGGGACGGCGGTTGCCTATGAAACTTACCTTCCAATCTTTATCAATTATAAGCAAATGAGAAGATAGAAAAATTAGAAGGAGGTCGGGGAGGCGACCCACCGGAGGTGGAAGGTTTGCGTGGTGACGACCGGACCACAGCGTTTGAAGCTTCAACCCAGCAGAAGAGCGGGCGATCGTTTGCGCGGACAAGGGTTCCTGTACTGGCCGAGAAGAAATCGGTGGCGCGAGCGCGTCTCGAGAGCACAACTTCAACCCTGAGCCTTGTGCTGAAGATGATGTTGCAGCTGCTCAGCCTCATCCTCATCCGCAACCGGTTCATGAACCTGCACCATGCCACCACATCCCACATCCCACATCCCACCTCCCCCTCCGCTTGATGCTGATGCAGCCGCTCAACAACAACGGCTGCGCCTTTTTCAGAAGCTTATACGCTGGAGTAATAATCTCGAGAAAATATGATCGGATGAGGCGACGGCTCTCTTTTGAGACACGGCTGCTCCACATCGAGCGCGGCGTCCAGTCGAGCGCTTTTATATTCAAGGAAAAAAATAATGCCAATGCCGCGGCACCGGCAGGCACAAAAACGTGTTTGATTTTGACGAGCCCGAACCAGATGCGTTGAAACCGAACTGAACCCGCGCACCGCATGGTGGAGTCTCGCCACGATCGGCGAAGAAGTCAAAAGCTCGCCGCGATCGGCGAAGAAATAAAAAGATGAAGCAAAAGAACAGGCAGCGCAATGGTTTGACGGAACTCTAGGCGCTTAAATGCTATCTTGCTATAGCGAAGTTAGTAGATCAAGATCATCATCATGGTGTTCAGTTTATATTTTTTCATTCCGTTGTGTTTGTGAAGATTCACGTGAACGTTGTACTTCATCACGTGAACGTGATGGATGCTACGAATGTTTAGATCTGCCCGATCCCAACAGAAGGATCTCTATCAATCTAGATCTCCTCCCGGATCAGAATCAATATGAATCTGGTGGATCCCGATCTCACCATAAAAATCCCGATGATTATCTTGCGTATAGGTACCACCTTGCCGTTCGCTACGCTTAAACTTATTAAAGATGCGGCAATATAAATATGCCATTGTCTTTAGTTTGTCGGGCTAAAATTTGACTCAAATGCGCACCGTAACTGTTGGCACTGAAACATTCGGAACTCAGAAATCGTAACAAAAGGGAAACAAAAGAGAAACAAAACCGGGACGAACCAAGATTTTGTGCCCCTGGCGGTGGATTGAAAAGGAGTTGGCAGCAACCGGCGCAGGCTCCTGCTCCGATGAAAAGCGTTTGCGAAATGCGAAAACTAGCCGCAATCGAAACCGAGAAACAGGTCCTGTTTCGTTATTGAAAACTTAGAAGTTGCGGCTTTATATATCGAAGTCAAACCATGTATCACGACGCACTTCAGAACCAGTCTAGCAATGGATCGATCTCAATACCAAATGCAAACAATTGACTCAGATACTGCGTCCCGCACCCGCTGCCTGAGAAGCAAGCAGAACACCCTGCGAAGAAACCGGGCCGCAAGGTTCTGGGGTCTTCCTCCATGGACAAAATGAGCCCGAGAAACGAGGATGAGCAGCCTTCATTCTTGCGATAACGAGAAACGTGGTGGATGGGCGGGATGGCTCGCTTTCTCAGAAACAAATGTAGGAGCGACATACTGCCGACGCTCCGATGGCGTTTGCGTTCTTTTGTTCTGCTGTTGGGAAAAACGACGACAGCCAGTCGCAAAGAGAGATTCAAAGAGGCTGGCATCCAAAAGAGGCTGGTATCCAGAGGGGCAGCACTAAAGACAAATGCGAGCGAGTGCGAGTCGTCGTGATTCTATCCGCAAGAATGTCAAAGCTATGCGTATGCCTTTGCATCTATTGCTGACGCCAATGCCAAAACCTCGCTGGCAGGCCGTGAAAGAGTTGGACTCGGATAATACTGTATGTACTAGGAGTAGCGCAATACCATTACCAATAGCACGGCGTAAGGGTTGCTTTCCAAAACATGGCTCGTAGGAAGGACATTAAAAAAACGAAGCCGGTCTCGCGGAAGCGACAGCGCCTCCGCGAAATGGTGGATGCGGTGGGACCAAATACTATTTGCGCGGAGGATGGTGGCGAGCACGTTGCTGACGAAACTGCAGTGGCTGTCGACCCGATCGAGGCCGAGAGCTTTCCAAAACAAACCAAAACAAGCAGCAGTAGCGGTGGCCAGGTAATCGAATTGGTTATGTTAGAAGTGATCTCTAGCTTCATAGGACTAGATACACAGAAGGCCTGTCGTGCTTGTAGTAAATTGCCACTAGTACATGATCAGCACTGAACCAGAACCCGTGACAGACTGACGCATTGTGGTGCGTCTGCAGCTTATTCATAAATTGACTAACCTCACGCACGCTCTCACTCTCAGGCACGCCGCGACTCCGCTTCGCCCCGCATCGGTTCTTCGAATAATCGCCGCCGCATAAGTGCCGTAGACTACTGGTGCAGCGGGGCTGGGGCCGCATCAACCAGCAAACCCGGAAAGGCGAAGAGGATGAAGAAGAAAGTGACGTGGGATCTGAGTCTCGACTTGGAGCTCGAAGAAGATACCGCAATGCCAATGTTCATGGACGAGTATGACAGGGGCGCTGTCTCTCCATCAAGTGCATCGAATTCGACGTGTGCGCCCAGATCCTCCCCGTCACGACCAAGCAGCGCCGCCAGCCCTTCTTCTTCTGAATCGAAATCGAAGCCCACTACTCCCGCGTCGCAGTTCAAAACGCCAACGCGGAGAACCAGCGGGACAGCAGCGAATAAAGCCACCGCGCCGAAGAAGCAGTCCGGAAAACGGGGTCCAGCGCGCGAGAAGTCCTTCATTCCTCTCACAAAATTCAGCAGGTGCGCATATCACAGCATGACAAACGCTTGGGAGGAGAAACTCGCTGGGCAGCACATGCTGAAGCCCAATCCACAGAAGAAAAAGAACAAGGCGGACATCGACTTGGACACGGGCGCAAACGGAATTTCCATAACGAAACCTGCCATGATTTTTCTGCGGCAGATTTCGGAGGCGTATTTTGCCGATCAGTTCCGGGTAGGGAACCTGATCAAACAGAAGGCAAAAAGCGGCAAGGTGCTAGCCGATGATCTGATTGGCAAGGGGCCGGCAAAATCGTTTTTCATCGACAACGGAAAGACCGGAGAGGATGAGAAAGAAAAAGAAGACAGTGATAGCGAAGACGATGAATCGGGGTCGGAAGACGGTGTGGTCGACGCGAAAGAGGAAGCTGTGATCGCCGAAGACGAGGCGTACTACAGCGAAAAGGTGGAGCGCAAGTCTCTCGTCGAGATGTTGAACGACATTGCCCGCGATGCTGGTGTTCCGCAGTCGAACCCGAAATACGTTTTCACCGCTACGGATTTCGTGCCAGAAAAAGAATCTACCCCAGGAGGATCCGCTTCGAGCTCCGGCGCAAAGAATTGAAACGCGAAGGATTTGGCTGCTTCTGCTGTGGTGCTAGTCCAGATTGCTTGCACTACTACTACTTTTTTCAGGTAGCTCGCGAATAGCAGCTTTCTACCTCACAACATGGGCCACGAAATGAAACCGCATCAAGCAAGCCTGTGCTTGCTGTGTAAAGTTTTTTGAGCAATAAACTTTTTTTGCTTCGGAAAGTCAATGTGCAGCTCCTTGGAACAACACCAGACCGCAAGACTTTGAAGAGGCTGTCGCCGCGCTTCTGCTGCGATATCGATCCCCGCGGGTTTCCGTGGTTATTTGGTTGCTCCTAAGTAAAAGCAAAAGCTCGGCGTGCATTTCAAATGGCGTTTTCGAGTGCATGTCTAAAAGGGCTTGAATCCAGGGACGAGGGAAGAAAACAGCGGCGAAAAACGCAAGACAGATGCTCTTTGTGAGAGAGTTCATGCCGCGGTGGGTGCAGAGTCCGCGCTTATTATTTTTCCGAGTCGAACTCGAGAAGTTCCGTCCGCCCCGAACGAGCTTAATCCAGTGCCACCCCTTTCACCATAGATTTATCTGCGCAGTGCATTACAATGAATTACTTAGATTCGAAGTTGCTTCGAAGATTCGCTTATGCTGTTTCCCATCCACATTATGACGAAGTTGCTCAGCTTCACTGGTCAACGTCCACGGTAGAGCTCATTCAACAATACATAGGGAGATCGGAGATTAGTCTACGCGCATTCGTTGCCGAATCCGAATGAACAAGAGACCGCCAAGCGCAAGTCGCAGTGAAAAACGCTGCATCGCTGCGCCAGTCTTTTTCTGAGCTATTGGCCTTGTCGCAGCTTCTTGTTGACGCCGAGCACCCAGGCGACGGACCGAATTCGCAGTCTACGCAGCCGGTGCAGAACAAAAGATGCCGCCAGTGTCGGGCACCAATCTTCGCTGCAAAAAATCTTCGCGCGCGGCTGCATCTTATGCGACGACGCGCGGCGTGGAGCCAGTGAAGCTGGAGAGAAAAATCCCTGCTGCTGCTTTGAAAAGGTTCGGGAAACGCCTGCGAAAACAGGACTCTGACGACGGCGAGTGCCCGTCGTCGCGAGGGAGGGCCACAAATCGGGGGCCGGCGAATAAACGACCGAAGCTAGATGTCGGGAGATCGAAGGGCGCAGGCGGGGCGGGCAAATCAGACTCAAACAGACGCGGTATATTGATGGATGCATTCTTTTTTTTACTGTCTTAGTTCCCGCTGTCGCTTCGATGTTCGTCAGAAAACAACGCTTGGGTTTTGCTTTTTATCTCACTAATCAATGCCGGAGCAGTGGCTACGGACGTGCGATTGCCTCTCTACTCATATGCACAGGTAGCGCCGAGGATTGTCATAAAAGACTTTCTTCTCTCTCTTCCGCGCAGGCTGCATCTGCATCGAAGTGGGTCGGCTGGGAGGACAAGAAGCAGAAAACATCGGCGAAGCAGTGGCACCTGGACACTCTGCGCAAGAATCTACCCCAGAAAACACAAGAAGTCCTCAGCCAGTGGCTTCAAAACAAGCGGCAGCACTGGTATTGTGAGTCCTCGGGGGAGGATAAGCATCGCATCAACATCGAGAACCTGGCGTCTGAGTTCGCGGCTGAGCTGGCTCCGCAAGCATTCGGCGCGGTCTTTTCTACATCCCCAACTTGCCGGCACGTCACGACTCGCCTCGAAACGGACGGCACCAGCAGAGAAACTCGCGGGCAGGACCGGCGGGTGAATCGCTCTGCCAAATGGCTGGCAACGCTCGTGACAGCCTGGCTCAGCAACTTCAAAATTCCACCTCGGTTTTGGCCGAGGTGGAGCTACCTCCCCAGCAGTCTCTTCAACACTAAACCCGGCAAGGACCTGCCGGAGGGGCTCTCGCCGTCAGAGAGAAATGCCAGAATCGCCGTGGACACCATATGGCCATACATCGCCGCCCTGTCGCACGGTTGCAGCGTAACGCCCATCCTGGCTGGTGATGCGGCGGAATCCAGCACGATAACAATCGCGATTGCGCTGCTTGACGCGAAAATACGAGCGGAACGGCCCGACCTCATCTTCCTTCCCTGGGCGCAGCGGTGCTCTGTGCACCAAGCTACTATCTGCGGCGAGGAGTGCGCTCAGCTGTTCTGCCAGTTGCGAGGGACGAGCGTGAGCATTTTTCAAAACAAGCTCTATCTGCAGGTGCTCCAGAAGAGGAAACAGGGCGACAAATACAGCAAGCTGATCGCGCAGCAGGCAGAAGACTCCGTGTTTGCCATGGATGAGCAGGAGTACACGGCAAGAAAAGAAAAAGTGGGGGAGTACCAAACATTTCTTCGAGATATGGGGTGCAGCCGGGCGGCGAACGATTTTAAGGGCGCGGTGCCGGTGCTGGAAGTGGTACAAGACGAGGATGGAAATAGTGAAGAAAGGCACAGCGTTCGGGTGCGGTTGGCGTCGTTGGTGAAAGCGGTGAAGGAGGGGTGGAAGAAGTTGTACCAAAAACTTCGAGAGCCGCGTTTCAGTCGCTGGCTAACATTTGGACCAGCGGCCCGGCGAGAGGCCATACACGAATCACTGAGCGCAGTCCTCCACATATGCAAAAAAAAGCCTTGGTTTTTTTCCAAGTCTGAGTGGAAGGAGTTCAAGCTGAGCCCCCAGCTCGACCAGCACTACGTCGCGATGAAGCTTCTTCTGGGCCACTTGTTTCGACCGCTCGACATTATCGTCGAGCTGGTTCTCTCTCTCGCGGGCTGTTCAGCTACTACGACGGAGCTGGAGGAGAAGGGGTCGAAGGCGTTTCGTGCACAGTCAACGGTTTTGCTTGACGCGCCCCGCATTGCGACTCAGATTGATTTCGCAAGCATGAACTCGCGGGATTTATCCGATGCGCAGAAGGACGAACTGCGCCTCGATGCGTACGTTGCCCTATTGGCATCGTGCGCCGCCTTCGTTTGGAGAATCACGTCCGGGGCCCGCGACCTGCACGACCTCCTCCTCACCGCGTTTCGCGAAGCGGAGCGGCTTGACGATCCCGCGCACAATAGCAATCCCAACGCGGATCCTCTCTACCATCGGAAGAAGGTCATGAAGCAGCTTTTCGCGTACAAAACTTCGAAGAAGAAGCTGCCGAATGAGCCAGGGTCTGTGTGCCTGCTGGCAATCGCCACCAGCTTGGAGAGTATGCCAATCGAGAAAGCGGTCCACTACTTCTCCGAGCTCAGTGCTTGCCTGATTTTGAGTCCTTCCCATCAAGCCGGTGTCGAACGTCTCATAGCCCTCGCCAAGCATGAGCAGCAGGGGTGTTTCCACAATCACCGGGGGCAGCTGAGACTAAACGCAGCAGTGATCAGGAGAAAACACGGGAACGCCTATGGCGTTTGCAAAGCCTACGAGGCGGATGGGAGCGAGGACGAAGTGGGCCCGGATGACGGCGGCGAGGGTGCTGACGAAATAGCTGAGACGGACGGTGGGGGCGGGAAGGATGGGGAAGTGAGTTTCCGGGACATGCTTTCTGATGCAGACCGACGCCTGTTTGACATGAAGATCTCGCCCAGCTGGTACTTCGAATACCTAAGCGCGGAAAAGCGGGAGAAGCCATTCCAGCCGCAGCAGAAAGGGGCTAAAGCTGATGTGGACGCCGAGGACATGGCTTCGCTGCAGGGTCTCGCACAGGAGCAGAAGAAAAGGCGGCTGGAGTTACTACTGGAGGGGGCGGAACACGCAAAGCGAGCAGAGTGGAAACAAACCGACGCTGCTTTCCGCCGCGCAAAGCGGGCGAAACTCCAACTCAGATTCTACGAGAAGCTCATGCAGCTGGTTTACGAGAAATTCACGAAGGGAGGGAAGCCGGGCATGAAAAGCACCGCAGTCGGCGGCTGGACGTACAAGCAGAAGCTGGCGGAGATTGCGAATAGGCTTTACACGAACAGCGATTTCCACTGGAAATTCGAGGGCGATGCAAAGTTTAGGGTGTGCAAGTTCGCATCTTCTGGCGTCGAGCGGTTCTGCGGTTGGGTCGTGGCGTCTCAGCTGGGGAAAAAGAAGTACTCCGAGTTTGAGAAGTATTGGGATACGGAGGAGAGGGAGGACGAATGGGACGAATTGGAGAAGGAACTTGGTGATCAAGGTGACATGAAACCTGCCTTCGATGGGCTGCGGGCGGTGATGGCCATAGAGCTGCCCGAGCTTCCCAATAAGCCAGAAACTGAGGGGGGAACGCTGTTGGTGATGCTCGGGGTGGAGCGCAGCCCGTTTCAGTTCGTAGCCGCCCCAGCAGAGCGGGTGGCGGGGAGCGCGTCTCAAATAAAGATAACAGACATCATCCGAACCGACGAGCCGTGGCTCTCCATCCTCAGCCGTCCGCTACTGCGTAAGTACAACCGGAAGCCCGGCACCCTCTTCTCCATCCGAGTAAGGACTGCGACAACAGAAGAGATTACCGCGGAGATCGTCTGGAAGAAATCCGTCGTATTCCCCTCACAGACGGCCTCTGAAGACCAGGCGATAAAGGTCAAAGCAGACGCGGCGCCAGAAGAAGGCGGCGACGGAGGAGGAGGAATCGAGGCAGCGAAAGGCGTCGTGGCGGCGGAGTTTGACAACGAAGCTGCTGCGGTAAAAGCTGCCGACGCCGCCAGGCGGAAAGCGGCGGCAAAAGGGGTCGCGGTTGTGCGCACAGTGAATGTCGAGTTTGAGGACTCCGACGAGGAGAAACAACAAAAGAAGGAAGCGAGACAGCGGAAGAAGGAGGCAAAAGCGAAAATGCAGCCGATGAGGAAAGCAGTAGAAGGTCATGGGGTGGGCGGGCTGCTGGGGAATCAGGGCTCTTCCTCTTCGTCAAATCCCAACGGGCAAGGCGGTAGCAGCCGCGATGCGAAAGCTGGCGGCAAGAGCAAGAGTGCGTCTGGGCTTGGCGAGGATTCCGAGCTTTCCAGCAGCTTCGAAGAAGACTCCGAGGGTGAGGAACCGATGAAGCAGTACCTGTTCTATAATATGAATAGTGACGCGGAACGCAAAGAATACGTGCGGCGGGCGCAACTGGCGATGCTCACGGGCGGGGGGTGCGAAGTGGAGGGGTTTTCGGCAGACGTGGTCTCGGTGTGCCAAGTGAAGGTACAGGCACTGGACCCGGACGCGCAGTATCTTCTGCAGGAATTGCCGAAGCTGAAAGGGTTTAAGTTTGACGAGTGGCTCTGCATGAGGGGGCGCAAAGGGTGCCGGAGGTTCTACTACCATCCCAAGGCGGAGGGTTGGAAATGGGCGTGGCGGCTCGGAAATCTTTGGGCGAAGCGCATCGACCTAACAATGACGTACTATTTTGGAATGATGGAAAACGAGATGCTGCTACTAGGTGGCGCTAGCAATGCAAAGCCAACGGAGGAAGAAGTGCGGCAATTCTGCATCAAGGAAATTAAACCATTCGCAGATGAGGTGAATAGTTTGGGGCTGAAGGGGCAGCGCAGAGCGGCGGCACTAGCTATGCAAGACTTTCCCAAAGAGATGATAGCAGCGGTGCATAGGCTGCGAATCTTGGAGCCATTTACCCTCCCGAGCACGTTGAAGAAAAAGTACTGAATCGATGGCGCGGCTGCTAGAGACGCGTCTCACTGGGAAGGTCCGAACTTGCTTTTCGTTACTGATAGATAATAGCATCTCTTTATACCTACGTGCGCGTTTACATCCAGCGACCGCTGTCGCTGTGCTGGGGGGTTTTGTTGTCACAGCCGCTTACATGTGCAGTAGCAGCCTCGTCGTATTGTCTGGCCGCATCACTACTGCTAATTCGTTGTGTTTTTACGAAATGGCTCTCGCTCTATCCATTGCGAGAGGCATCAATAAGTTTTGTCTATTGACGAGATGACCATACCGACTCCGTTGTACTTCGTGCTGTGCTGCAGCTCGGGGCAAGTTATGCGTCCAGCCTGTGGGAGTTTGTTTTTTTTGCTTTGACTATGCACCTTGAATATGTTTGCTTCTTGACATCTGGGGTAGTTTCTTTTTGCATCATGAGTATTTATTTTTGCATCTAGGTTCGCATCTAGAGTTGAATGCTTTTGCTTTGTTTCACATTCATGTCCTTCTTCAATCACATGGCTCGGACCCGCACGAACCAGCACAACTAATCACTTGTGTAAAATTTACAGGCCTGAAAAATTTACAAACGAACGCTTGATCTACAATAGTGCAAAATTTACAACTTCGAATCCCTATAGCATGGCGAGATGTGCATCGATGTAAATAGTACTTCCGAAAACGTTGTAAATTCTTGGAGACCTTTTTCTGCAGTTGGATTCGCGAAAATCAACCCATCCGACACGATGTTTTTTTGCTTGGAGAAGCCGGTCCATGTGATGCAAGAGGAAACGCCGTTCGAGATGAATGCGGGATGCGGGGTGTTCTCTCTCTCATGTCATGTGCACCTCTCACTGTCAGGCATGATGCTCTCTCCTATCATGTGGCATCCGCGACTTAGCTATGAGAAGGTCCCCGGGATGGGGATCGGTGGATTCTCAGGCAGGAACACGCGCCGGCCTCGACGATACGATAAGTACTTCACCAGAATGCAAAGGACCTCTTGCTTCCATGAATCTGGCTGACAAATCAGCACTCCAATCGTAGGGCTTGCAGCTTTCAGCTCTTGTGCCAGGGGCTGCAGCTTTCAGCTTACTTTAGACATGCCAATGAAAATGAAGTCTGTTTCCTCTTCGGCGTCGTCGACGCCAAGGGGCCCCCGGAACCGGCGGGCGAAAGGCGCTCTGGGGAAGCGCGCCAAGCGCAAGATGGCCACCAAGAAGAAGCTCGACGAGGCCACTATTCTCCGCCGCATCAACAAGCTGGCCGGCTCGCAAAAAAGCATTCCGACCGGGGCGTGCTGGACTTCCGCGACGCTTCCGATCGCTCTCAGGTCTTGCGCGAAGCAGTACTACGTGCAGTTCGGCACCCAAGTGGCGCGCGCGAATGCCAAGATCGTCATCGACCCCGTGTGGAAGGGGGCGGTGGCGAAGCTCGTCTTCAAATACAGTACAGCTGCTTGCGTGTTTGTTGTATAGGCTTTTAGATATCGGCGTGCGCAGAAGCAGTAGTACGGGAAAAACACCTTTTTCATCATGTTTGGCTGATCATCAAAGCAAAAAAGACGTTTTTCTAAAGCTAGCGAACGGTCCGAAGCACAGACGAAAAAACACCTTTTTCGTCGAGTTGCGTGTGTCTTGTCATCAAAAAAGGCGTTTTCGCTCTGATAGCAGACACCCCAACGCGTCATGTTCTTCATGCATGTTCTTCATGCGTGTTCTTTCGCTCTGATAGCAGACGCGTCATATTCTTCACGCGCTTGCTGCTGCGATCCTCTGTGTTGTTTGGAGGGTCAACACAAGCTTTTGGGGAGAGGAAAAACACCTTTTTTGGTCAGTTGCAAGTAGAACTGATCAAAAAAGGTGTTTTTCTGTGTTGTGGGTAGTCTCTTTCATCTGCCAGAGCTGCACGCGCAAAAACACCTTTTTCGAAGAGTTGAAGCTGAGGCCAGCAAAAAAAGGGGTTTTTCACTTCCTCCGCAGCAATCGGCTGGAGGACGTATCGATAATGGCCAAGTTGTAAAGTACATACTACTACATTGTCACTGTTTCTTTCACCGACTTCACAGATCAAGGAGGAATGATCACGGATTGTGACAAGGTGGACGGGGCGACCAACCTGTATTGCAAGTTCGCGAAAGGAAAGCTCGCGAAAAACGACCTTACGTCCGCGGATTGGAAAGTGCAAACGGATGGCATGATTGAGTCCATCGACGGGTCGGACCCGACCAGCTGCAAGAACGCTCTGTGCAAGATGAATAAAGAGCTGCCGTTGGGCGGAACGGGGGTTGTCCAGTGGCTGGAAGTCCTCATCTTCACCTTCTTGTCCGTGATTGCCCGGGGATCGGCGTCCCTGGACGCGTTCCAGGACTGGTAATTAAGTATCTCGAATTGATTGTAGGTACTGAGCTGGTGGCGGTGCATCGAACGTCGACGACCTCCTTTTTTTCACTACATCAGGCACACCTGCGCCGGCTACAGCTTCCTCTGCTTCGCAAAGGTCATGACTGTCGTCAAGGCCGCCAAGAACAGCAAGAAACTCATGACGAAGCTGTGGAACATGAAGAAGCATCTGGCCACCGCGCCGGACAACCCTTCTGCGAGCCAGAAATTCTGGATCGCCATGGTGCCGAAGATGTGTCGATCCTTCGACGTGCTTACGCTGCGGTCCCGGGTGACCATCTTCCTGATCAAGAAGGGCGTCGTGCGACAGTGTTGGGACGACGACAAAAAAAAGTGGGTGTGCCCGCTCATCTCGGCTTCCGATGGCGAGGGGGGGAAAGCGAAACTGCTCGAGTCGCCGATGCGGGAGATGGCCTCGAAGCGGACTCCCGCGTCCAAAGAACAGCAACCGACGCCGGGCTCTGCTGGAGGTGCAGCGAGCAGCGCGGGGTCGCCGTCGCTTTTCAGCGTCAGCTCGAACTACCTCGACGTCGGCGCCAATGACGACGAAGACTACGCCAAGACGTCGCTGGAGCTCGTCGGCTTGATTAACCAGCTGGGTAGCAGCATCGCGGACCAGATCGCTTGCATCTTCGGCATCGTGTTTGAGGGATTGTCCCTCGACTCGATCCTCGAGCTGGACATCGACCAATTCTGGTGGATCACGGAGGAAAACTTCAAAGGTTTGAACTGCGCGGACCTCCTCCTCGCCTTCAAAGAGGAGATCGAGGCAGCTAGCACGGAGTTCCTCGGCCTGTACTGGCTCTGGAAAGCAAAGGATGCGGGGAAGGCGGTCATAGGCGTCTGCGGGGCCGGGGTGCTGAAGAAGGTTGGCAGCGCGCAGTGGAAGGAGTTTCTGGGCAAGGTGAACCAGGGGAAGGTCGCGGAGTTTGAGGATGACATGGAGGCGCTGCAGAAGATAGATTCCGACAAGCAGATCTACTGCAACAAACTGCGGGTGCTACTGTTGGTTTACGCTACTAGTGTGCGCAGACAACCAGGGATTTAGATTGTGACTCTAGATTCGCAGTTGTACTTTTACCGATAGGCGCGAGACTGTAGCCCTGATCATCTCCTCATAAAGTATTGCGTGTTCCCTCGTGAAAACATTTTTTTCCGATTCTATCAGATCGTCGTGGAATCTCTGGTGGACCTGCTGCCGCTGGACACCTACGAGATGTTCGTGGACAAGGCGAAAGACTTGAGCGCGATGTGGAAGTCGTTCGACGAAGATGGTATTTGCGAGGAGGTGATCGACGCACTGGAGGGGTTCATCCATCAGGCTATCATCACGCTGCACGCCAACAACTTCCAGGAGATCAAGAAACACTTCGACGCCAGTACTTCTTGCTTTGTGGTCCGCGGGCCAGCTTACATTCAAAATTTTCTTGTGTCGAGGTTTCATCCCGCAAGCACTTGTTTGCTGCGCGTGACATTTATAACAATTGATTCCCAGATGACATCGAGGAGGCCTACGCGCTCTACCAGGAGTGCCACCGCTTCGAGGACGCGGCGGAGAACGAGATCAACATCGTGCCCATCTGGCAGGATTTCGACAAGAGCGAGGCCGGCCGGGCGGTCGACCAGTACGAGAAGGACAACGGTCTTGGGGCGTATGCCGAGGTGCTGGCGAAGAAAATGAAAAAGAAGATGAAGAACAAGTTGGGGGACCTGGACCTCGACGGAGACGACGAGGAGGAGGAGGACGGCGAGGACTCGATGAAGATCGAGGACAGTGATTTGGAGGGTTTCGACGTGGACGACGGCGAGGACTCGATCGGCGCGGCCGACCGCCTGGGAACGCCGCTCGGTGCAAACGATTCCTTCGACAACGTGCTGGACGACGCCCACGACGTCCTCGGCGGGAAGGGCGCGATGAAGCGTGCCGGGCCGCCGGCCATGAAGAACGACTCCAAGACCACCGAGGGGGAAGCACAGGCGGGTAAAGCGAAGCCGAGCATGAAATCCGCAATGAAGAAGGGAACTTTGCTGCCGACGGAGAGCGACGAGGACGTGGATATGGGCTCGGGGGACGGTGCGTCGGACGAGGAAGAGGAGGACTCCGACGAGGAAGAGGAGGGCTCGGACGAGGAGGACGAGAGTTCGGACGAGGACGAGGAGGGCTCGGACGAGGACGGGCGGGAGGAGGGCGCGGACTCGGGCGTGGAAATGGAAGATGGCGAAGATTTTTTGGACCTATCCTCTACTCACTCCAGCATGAAGAAGATGAAGATGTCGATGGCCATGAAAGTGGCGGTCTCCATGAAGATGGCAAAGGCCGCCGGCAAAGCAGCTGTAAAGGCCAAGGCGAAGGCGAAGGCAGGGGGGCCCAAGGCAAAGGCAGGCGTCGCGCCGAAGGCGAAGGCAAAGGCCAGCATGAAGAAACCGGGGATGAAGATGGCATCGGCGATGGAGGTGGACTCGGAGGCCTCCGACGAGGAGGAGAAGGGCTCCGACGAGTAGGAGAAGTCGGTTTCTGGGGATGTGGGTATGTAGAGGGAACTTGCGGCACCAGCGAACGGAACAACTAGTAGCTGGATGACTGCGTGTTTCCAGATCCGGGATCAGGGAACGGAATAACTAGTACTTGGATCCCTCGGCAGATCGAGCACTACATTCTGTGGTAGCAGCATAGATTTTCTAACGCGATGACGCGCAGCTGGGGATGCGTGTCGCGCTCTGTGACTGCAACTCTGCCTGTGCTCGTCGCGCGGTTGCATTCAAGTATCCATGAACTCTTCTCTAGCTTTCTGGAGCGACATTATCATGCAACTTCTTGTGCAAATCTATGACTTCGCTTCGGACCACGACTACTAGCGGTTCTGTCACCGATGGACGTACTTTCTTTACAGATTTTAGCTTTTTTCCGTGCGAGTCGATAAATATCATCATCTATTTTTCGTTGATTTCTATTCATAGGTACTTACGCTGACCTTGTATGCGCGGGCTCTCCATGGTCCCGTGTACTACTAGTACCAGCTACCAACTACTCGTATTCAGTCATACCTTAATCAAGGGGCTTAGCTTTACTATTGTTGCATACTTCAATTCATGTCTGCGTAAACATACATTCTTTCTGACAGCCACACGCACCTCCCACCCACCGCTCCTCTCGATCCAAATGAAGGGAAGTGGAACTACAGGCCGCGAAACGAAGTGAAGGCGCCTACAAAAGTCCTTCGTACCCATCGGACAACTTGCCACACCAGTGGGTCTGCATAACGTGTTTGATTCACATGGCTGGCACCTGCCGGGCACAGGAAGCATCCGCATAACGTGTGTGAGGCTTCACCCGACTGGCATCGTCAATGATGGATTGTTTTTTTTTATGTGTGAAGATTGATATGATGCGGCGATAAAATGGAGGTGCAGCGCTCTGCTGTAAAGTTTCGGAGGAGGCCATGCGCCGGGCCAGGTGTTCGTGAATGACGCTGTGCTGACCGCGCGGCGCTTGGTGATTTTGAAGTGTTGACTCTCGACGGCTTGGGCAGGTACTACTTCTTGGCGCGACCGCAGATGCGATCTCCGATAACGAGTTTCCGTTTGGGGCTTCCGTTTCGGTTTCGAGTGTAGCTTACGAGCGAAAGAAATGAGCGGCGCGCACCTATGTCTTTCCCATGTGCGGGCTGCACATGTTTCGAGTGGTTCTGCGACCACAAAGTTCTGGGCGTCAGACTTCATTGAACCGTCTCTGTTTGATGAGTAGGAAGGTTGGCGCCGGCTCGCATAAGTCTGGATTGGACATACACACACTGACCTGTATTCTAGATTTGAAAAAGTGAGTTCGTCCAGCAACTCCAAATCGAGCCTCGTGGCGTCGCCTTCCCGTGGTACCACGAGTACCCGCGACCGTACACCGCCTCGCGATGCGGGAGACCGCGCGCGGGCCAAACGAATGGCAATGATTGAAAATGAAGTGGCCAACATCATGTCGCGCATCGTGGACTGCGAGAACGCGGTGCGGACGACGTTGACGGAGAGCCAGGAGATCATCGAGGAAAGCCAGACGAGGATGACCTACTTCAACGAGCAGCTCCGCGAGTTGAGGAAAGCCATGGAGGAGATGAAGGCTAACGTGAAAGACATCAAGGAGGACGCGGAGAGCACCGACACGGCCATCCAGGAGGTCATGCGGATGCTCACCCCGAAGCTGACAAAGGAGGACATTGAGGACTAGATGTCTGCTGAAGAATCGGCCGGCGCCTCTGTGTGCTTGAATCGAGTCTCGCCCGGATTTCGGACTGTCTGCGATGACATGTTTTTTTTACAAAGAAATTTTTTCCGCGACCGATACCATGACACGAAAGAAAAATAGTCTGGGCCGCTGTCTGTTGAGTCTATTGCTGTGCTGAATGTATTGCTGTTCCGATTTGTCTGCTGAGTCTATTGCTGTGTTGTTGTGATGAGCCGTTCCGCTGACACGAAGTTCGAAACTCGAAATGGCCCGAAATTCGAAATGTGAAATGACCCGTTCCGCTGCTGTTGTTGTGAAATGACCCGTTGTTGTTGTGACACGAAATTCGAAATGACCCGTTCCGCTGAAATTCTAACTGACGCGAAATTCTAAATGACAGGCCCAAGTTCCGATCGGCTCCTCAGGCTTAGGCTCGATATAAATAAAGAAATAGACATATATATAAACTGATATAAATTTAAATTGCGTTTCTGAATTTATTCATTTCAATCAATCACCACAGGGTCGTGGTTGTGATTCGTTTTTAGTAGTTGTGTGCAGTTGTGTGGACTTAGCTGTGTGTAGTTAATTTAGATTTTTGTGCAGTTTTGTGCAGTTTCTGAGCGAGAAGGATGCGGATGCCTTTGCCTTTTTCTGGCGTCGGTCCTTGCGTCCTGGCCGCGAATCCAATGGCCGGCGCGCGCGTCCGCTACACGCTGAGACTGCAGCGGGCGCGCCCCTTCCGAGCAAAAGCGCTCAAGAAAAGCCCTTCGAGCAGGAAGGCGCAGCCGGAGAACATCCCGCTGGAGTCCGGAGTCGCACAGCGTCAACCCAGTGTGCCGGAATCTGCTTCCGTATCACCGGAGCGGCGTCTGGAGCGTGTTCTGCAGGGCTTGCGTGAACTCATTCGCATGAGCGCGCATAAAGCCAGGGCAGCCGCGGGACGAGGAGCGCCTTGATTCTTTGGAATCTCGCTTTA
>RXOD01004952.1:0-16895 GCA_005223375.1 Amoebophrya sp. AT5.2 | reverse complement strand
CGATGGCGATGAACAGACGCCCTTCCCAGGGGCCATCACCGCTACGAAGCGGAGACGCAGATGCTCCTTTGAGCACCTAGAAGTGGTAACCATGGTCACCACAACGGGCAGGCCGACGCAGCGGCAAACCCCCTCGGAAACTGCGTGCGCCGTATCCACACGCGCGGTGACCATGGTCACCGCCACCCGCACGCGGTGCGATTTCCCCAAGGCGGTGGCGCATGCCGTCACGCAGCTGGTTCTTCATCGTTTCCAAGGGCGTCGCGCTCATTCGGACATCAAGAGGCATCCCTTCCCCCCCTTTTTTCTTGCCGTCACGCGAAAGGGGTCACGCGTCACACACGCAGAGCCATACGGCGTTCGCTTAGTGCCACAGAGAGAGACCACCCAGATTCACCATCTCAGAGAGGGAACACAGTTCAGATTTGGACTTCGAGGAAGAGAAAGAGAATCCATTTCCAAAGAGCAAGAGAGAGAGAGAGAGAACGCGTCTCAGATGCCGAGAAAGAGAAAGAGAATTCATTTCCAGAGAGCAAGAGAGAGAGAGAGAGAGAACCAACCCCCAGAGGGGGGGAGAGGGGAGACCACTCGTCCGAGAGAACATCTCCCGAAGGCTAATCCCCCTGCTGTGCTCGTTCCATTCCGCGAGAGAAGTACGGAGGTGACTGAGAGAAGTTCAACCCTTTTGCAATTATGTACATACGCAGTCTAGGTGCAGTAAGTAAGATCCATGGTCTCAAAATAAAAAGCGCCAAAATAAATGTGGGTACTTACCCAAGTGAAAGATGAGCGGGTGCGGCAGCGCTGCGTCCCTCGTTGCTACTGCTTTCACGCTTCCTGGCGGGCAGGGCGAGGCTGCGCAGCTGCCCTTCTCGATCGTCAGTTGCTGGTCGAAGCATCTTAGTACTAGGTAGCCCGTATCCAGCCCCGCGGCGCACGTGAACGTGTCGTTCGTGTCGTGCTTCAAGTAGTCGATCGTCTGCGGAAAGCCCCCGCTGTTCACGATCAGCTTGTCGCAGTTCCAGAAGCATGCGCCGCTGTGCTCCGTCACTTCCCCGTTGTCGCACTGCAGCACCAGCCCGCCGGTGTACGAGAGCGAGTCGGTCGCCACCGGACAGCCGGCGTCGTACGTCTTCCCGTGGTCAATCCCGATCATCCCCTGCGCCACGTCCCCCGCCTTCGGGAACGGCATGTTGCTGATCCCGCGGACCAAGTGCGTACTCGCATAGCACATCTGCCCGCAACTCGCCTCCTCGTTGATCTTCTGGTCGTCGCACGAAAGGATCAAAACCCCGGTCCACGGCGACGGACAGGGGTACCCGCGCGTCTCGTCGTGGTCCTGGCGGTAGGTGAGCACCATGGCGTCATTCGAAATGAGCATGGTGGAAGCACAGAACTGACCGCAACGCCCGATCACGTTCACAGCGCCGTTGAAACCTGGTGGGCGGGAGCGAATTCAGTGTAGTAGTTAATGGTTTTGTATTTGTTCCTGATGCAATGAATCAATTGCAATCGCGACTGCAAACACGTTACAAGAACCAGATCATATCTATGAGGTAAACACCAAGCACAACAAGATAAATTGAGCAGGAAGATATAAGTAAAAAGCGAGCATTCATCGAGTACAGTGGACTTGCAGCTTCCCCGCGAACTTCGGGTTACCTCCGGCCGCGCACGTCACGTTTGTGAGCGAGTCGTGCATCAGTTGCATCCCCATCGGGATGTTCAGCCCGTTACTCACCAAGTAATCCACGTTGCAGTGTCGCATGCACACGTCCGACTCCCTCCGGCTCAGAAGGCCGTTTCGGCAACTCAGTTGCACCGTGCCCGTCCACTGGGCGGTGGGGCAGACGACGTCCACCGAGTGCCAGTCCTCGAGGTAACCGTGAAACATCTGCAGACTATGCCCGCCCGTGCCAGCCTCGATGGACCCGGCAGGACAGTTGAACCTGAGCCAATGAAAGGGCGTTTTGTTGATCATGTTGCGTCGTTTTAAACGAACAAGCGAATGTGGCGGCGCGCCTCAATGAAGCTACATCACTAGACTTGACACACGCGGCATCGAGCGGCGAGGGAGACTGAGAACTGTTTTTCTGACGGTGTTGCGCGCGTGAGCTGGACTCCGAACTGAACAGAGTAGATTTCAACAAAACGACGCTGATTATTAATGAGGATGAAGTCCTCAAAGAGCATCAGTAGACAAAAACTTCATAGCTCGAGTAGGTACTTGCACGCCTCGCCCAGCGCGGAAATGATTCCGTTGCTGCACTTCACTTGAATGAAACCGTAGGTCAACGGCGACGGCTTGCACGGCGCGTTCAGAATGCTGTCGTGCTTGAAAAAAATTCCCTCCATGAACTGCGTGCTCATCGTCGCTAGCTGCAGCGTTTCGTTCATGTACAGCCGCGACGGGTTTCCGATCCACTGCGCTTCGTTCAGGTCGAACTCCGCGCGCAGTTGCACGTCCGTCGTCGCGTTCGCCGTGCTGGTCCTGTCTACGTTCATGTCGTGCTTCGCGTTGCAGTGCAGGAAGCAGCCGGTATCGGGCGTCGGCTGCTCCTGCTGCACCTGCCCGTCGACGCAGATCAAGTCGAGCTTGCCCACGTAGCCGAAGGGGCAGTCGAAGAGGGGGACCTTCTGCCGGTGCTTCATGAAGGAATACGAAATGATGCCACCACCGATCTTTAAGGCGTACATGCCGGGGGCGCAACTGGCGCCGCAGTTAGGCGAGACAACGAGGATGGAGCGGTCGGACTGACAGAGCAGCTCGATATTCGACGCTGCATTCTGTGGGTCGAAGGGACAGGGCAGGCGGCGGCGAGTGGCGATTGGGGTGACGGGGTAAGCAATCGGAGTGAGCCCAGGACGGTAAACCTGTGTTGTTTTCACAAAAGTAAGTGGTAGCCGCCGAGGGGTATCGGTACTACTTTTTCCCCACCTCGCGCTAGAGTTGTATTTCTCTTTGTGAGAAGATCGTCGAAAACCTTTCTGAATTTACATATAGTACCAGCTGCCCGCTCGGACAGGGCTCCATGCACATCCCTTCGACCGTTTGCGAGTTCGCGCCTGCGCACGTGATCGTGACCTGCCCCGTATACGGGCTGGGGCACACAAACACGTCCGACTGCCCGTACACCATCCGCTCCTCCCACTTCACGTCCACGCCTCCGCTCGCGATCTGTCCCGGCGGGCACTCCCCGTAGGTGACGCGGTAGCACTCCGCGCCGCACGTGTTGTCGGTGCCAACGATGACGTCGCCCTCGCCCTTCACCTTCGTCCACTGGCTCATCTTGTGCATCCCCGACTGCTGCAGGTGGATGATGCACCTTTTCGAGCAGTGGAAGTACGAGTAGCCGAGGCAGTCCAAACCGATCGTCTGCCAGCAGATGTCGCGGCACTGCAAGTGCGACCCCACGACGCCGCCGCGCCCCCGCACAAACCGCAGCGACTTGTCCACGCACTCGCCCTTTTGGCCGATCTTCTCGAAGCGAGACCGTTTCGGCACGTCCGCGTCGCTCATCGCCGCGATATCGATCGAGGATTCCGCCTTGCAGGGCAGACAAATGTCCCGCCAGAGCTCCGCGTGGTTGTTCGGGCACGACGCGGATGCCTGCCCTGTCGCGTGCCACGCCTCGCCCCAGATGCACAGCTCGCAGTTGCACTGCTGGTTGGGCTGCGCGACCAACTGCATTTCGGCGGCGATGCGGGACGAATACTTGCACGCGTCCTCCAGCGTGCACACGCCCTGCCAGCTGGAGCCCATCGCGTAGTGCAGCGTGAGACACTCGCGGAAGTCCGGCAGTTTCAGTGGAAACAGGTCCAGCACCGGCTTGAAGATGTTGTTCTCGTGGTAGCAGAGGCACTGGTCCGTCTGCCCTGTGAACGTGCTCTTCAGGTACGTCTGCAGCCGCCGCTGCTGGGTCAGGAGCGTCGCGAGCGGTTTTTTCCGGTCCATCTTCCTCCTCTGCAGCTGCGCCTGGGGCGTTTCCGCGGACACCTGCAGGTCCTTGCCCGGCTCCCGGAGGCGGGCTTGGCGGTCGCGGAGAAGTTGTCGTTCCAAGTCGGCCAGGACGCCGCGCGGCCGCGCGGTGCCGAGCCCGTCCTCGCGGAGGTCGGGCGCGAGCGATTTCGTCGGCCGGAAGCTCGACGCCCAACTGCCCGCCCAGCTGCTCGTCCAGGAAGAAACAGGCGCAAGCTCGCTGGTGTCGGCCTGCAGTTGCCGGGTCGAAATACCGCCCGCGGTGATGCACTCCTCGGTGAATTCCATGCTTCGCTTCCAAGCGGCCTCCTCGGCCGCGGTGAGCAGCTTCCGCTTCAGATAGTGTGGGCCGGACCGCACCGCGGGGTCCTGCCTGCTACGGTCCAGCGCTAGCTGCAGTGGTGCCCTGCCGCGCCTATTATTTCCCGCATTGCTGTTTTTACTTTTTTCGTCGAACCGCGGTGTTGAGCGCACCTCCCGTAGTATCTCCGCGTAGGCTTCCGGGGTGAGCCGAAGCGCGTTGCGCGCGCGAAGTTCGGCGTCGAGGCGCCGCCGAAAAGAATCCTCCTCGGTTTCTAACGAGAGCGCCTCTAAGGCGCCTGCCTCGCTGTAGCCAACACCGCTTTCTGCTTTGGAGTTTTTCTTCTTTCCGCTCGGCCGGATTCCCAGTAGCCGCTCGGCAGCGAGTTCCCGTCGGACCAACTTCCGCGATCGTGCGCGGGAGGCTTCGAGGCCCGCCAGAAACTCTTCTGGCGCAGGCTGCGCACGTTCCGTCAAGGACGCGACGAGCTGCTTACCGATGCTTGTCCAGGAATCGAGAGTATCCACGAAGTTGCCGTAGACACCAGCGCTAGAAGCTGGCTCTTTCGTCTTGGTCTTCTTTGTCGCGGGGGTGCTACTTCTGGCTGCGCCGGACTTTCGGTGCGCGGGCTCTGCGCCGGGCGATCCATCGCTGGGCCCGGATAGATTATCCCAGTCATTTGAGGAAGACACCCCGTCCTCGCCAACAGGTATTCGCCGCACATCGAACGCGTCCTTGCCCACCAGCGCGCCCTCGTCGTCTCCGACGACGCCGTAGTCGTTCAGATTCAGCTGATTCTTCGCTAAGCACTCCTGCCGCCCCCGACACTCTCTGCACACACTGCTTCCGTAGAAGCAGTCGTCGGGCGACGGAGCTTCAGAAGTGCTGGCGCCCCGGCTGGCAGTGGTAGCTTCGACGTCTGGCGGATCGGAGTGGTGCCCTTCTACTTCGCTACTGGAATAAAGCGTGGACGCAACTAAGTGCTTCGGAAACGATGCGACCGACCGCACGCTGGCCCACACCTCGTCCGGACTGGAGCCGATGTGCACCTCGGTGGCTACCTCGATTCCCACCGCAGAACCAGTTGGTTTCGGTATCGGTTTCGCATCGCCCGCGTGCAAGGAGTATTGCAAGAGCTTCTGCACCCGATCGGCGTCCTTCTCAAGCGCGCTGTCGGCGTCCATGACAAAGACGCCCGGCGTAATCTCGCGGACGCGCAGGTCTGCAGGGAGCCGCTTGTGGAACGGCTGCCGCAGACCAGGATCTGAGGACCCTTGGGCTCCCTCCGCCGGTTTCGCCTTCGTCGAAGTCGTTGCTTTTGAGCTGGAGGACGAACCGCCCGCCTGTTCGTTCGGAAGGGTGGGACGTGTTTCAGCCTTTGTTCGCGAAGATGAATCGGAATGCAGGAGCAGGTCGGCGGTGTAGGAAGCTCCTTCGGGACCCCTCGTCTCCGAGGAGGAGGATGATGACACAGCAGCAGACGTCCTTCCGACAGTTCCTTCTCTGCCTTCCAGCGCTCGCGTGTCCCGTGCGTCGTCAGCATCTTCAGGGCGGATCGGCACGACCTCCTGCACTAGCTCCCTCGGCGCCGCGCTCCAGCGGACGTCTACCTTCCTCTGCACCGTAGCGTGGTCCCCTATCCCGCTTACCTTGATCGTGCTCTCCGGTGCGGGGCCGTTGTCGCTCCCATCGTGCAGCAGGCTCTCGCTCCCGTCAACTGGAGGCAGGTCGTGGTCCGCGTAGACCACGCCGTCCGTCAGACCTGGCGGTATGCTCGCTACTGCGCCCGCTGCAAGCGCTCGCGTACTACTCGCGCCGCTTTCATCTGAAGGAGACTGGTCGCGCAGCAGCGTTTTGATAGTCTGGTGCGCTTGGCGATCGTCCTCTTCGTGGTCCCCAGGTGGACCCCCCTCATCCACGGTCGCCCCACTTCCCTTGGGCGGCCGCGCTTTTCTGAAGACCTCACTGTCCCGGCCATCCTCTCCCACTTCCAACTCTCGGCGTATACTGCCTCCGGGGCCACCTCTAGGCTCTTCCCCAATGGCGTGCGATCGCACGTTTCTCGTGATGTCGTGCACGACATACTCCTTTCCATCTTCATCAAACAACCTGTTCAGCTGCTTCGTACGCGGGTTGTACAAAGCCAGGAGTCTCCCTTTCGCATCCCGCGCCAGCTCCTTCCCGCCTTCGTCAAACACCCGCGGGTGCTCCGGACCCGGCGCAGACGGCCCGGTTTGTCGCGACAGCTCGTCCCGTTCGAACCGGGAGGACCGTTTGTTGTAGTTCAGCCTGCGGTGATTCGTTCTGGAGGGGGTGGCTGGCGTCGTTGAAGAAGGGGGGCGCGGGCGGGCCTCGCCGAGAGAAGAGGCCGTCCACTTGTCCGACTGCCGCTCCTGATTCCCGGTGCCATGATGGTTCTGCGCCGCAGTCGAGGAACGACCGCCACTTGAGGAAGAGGAGCTGGATCCGGTGGCCCCGAAGGCCAGCGAAAGCCTCACCGCCCTCATGCACAAACGAGATCTCTCCGTTCAGGGCGGCGGGAGAGCAATTTCGACATCACGCGTCGCTGTGCACGACAATGGAGATGAGATCTCGCGAGCAAGTGCAACGTGGGCCAACACCAACTTTAGTATAAGTACTAGGACTCTATGCCAGAAAAGTGTGAGCATCGAAAAACTTCATGGGGTATATCCTCATTTATATGAATTCGTGAATTTGACGGATTCCTGCGAGGAGTTGCAAAAATAGGCTCGAGTATATTGCATTTGCAGCAGCCGGCAAAATAGTCGAACTATCACGGCGTTCGCTCTCGAAGCATCGTCAGCCGAATATTTGGTGCACTCAACATCCACTGGATTTGCTCGGCCGCGCTCCGAGCGCTCGCTCGTCGCTCTTTCTCTCGTTTGGTCTATCATGCACAAGGGATGGCCGAAGGAATAACAGCACAGGGGAGCTAGTATGCTTTCAGTAGCTCAATTTTTTCCGTGCGTCATGCGCCGTTGAAAACAAATCAATGAGCGTTTTATTCATCTTGACAGATACGATATTTATATTTTTTTTATAATGAGCGAAATGCTGGTCGTTTTTCGGGACGTCGGAATGTGGTAAAAGAAATTTCTTCAAAGAGGTTAGTCCGCGTGTGGCCTCCTACTGTAGCCGTACCCGCTACCCTGCACCCGCCTGCGCTCGGCACCACCGGCGATGCGTTCTTGCTCTTTCCGCGCTACGTAGGTGGCCCCCGCCGCCACCGTTCCGCCCAGCAGTCCCAGATATGTCGCGACCACGCTGACGCAACTTACGGCGACCTGGCGAGGATGAGTTTGACATTCATCTTCATTTATTTGACTTGAGCATTTTTTTAAATGGGAAATGAGACACATGATCATCAGAATCAGAGTTTTCAAACTTGCTAATACCAGCCCGAAGAACGCCACCCCCGACACGAAGCTCTCGCCGTAGTTGTACACCAAGGACCCCACTTGCCACAGGAAAATAAACATCGCTGAAATCATCCCCACTGTCAGATTCGTCACATACCTTTCGTGGTGGTGGATTTATTTTCGTGAAGTTTGATGCCGTTCATCATCAGTGCGGCCACAATGAAAACCAACGTATCTTTCACAGTGACTGGCATCGATATCGGAAACGACGACTCAAAAGAAAAGAAAAGAAAAGAAAAGAAAAGAAAAGAAAAGAAAAGAAAAGAAAAGAAAAGAAAAGAAAAGAAAAGAAATGAGGGTGTAAAAAAAAAATTACTGAAAGATGAGTTGCAGGATAACTTGCACGAAGGTGCGTTCCCTGTCTCCTGGCAACGCCATGAAAATCGCGTCCATCATGGTCCATCTCTTCGCTGTTTCCTTCCCCTGCTCCCATGCGCCCCAAAACCTTTGCCGCACTTCCTGCACCCCAATCGTTGACCAGATGCCTACCGTTTGTCGCGCCTCTTTTATCAGCCCGTCCCGCTTGGCCTCAACCTGATAGTGATGCGATTTCGTGCCCATCCATGGCGATCGCGGTGTTTTACCGTCCCCTGGTACACAAAAAGTAGAGTGCTATCTTATTACAACAAGACTTCTCCAAGAACTACATCATCCATACTTTAGTACCTCGAAAAGCTGTGCCTGCGCCATGTCTCTTTTTGCGAGCAGTCGCGTACAGTTTGCGTCGCAGCTCCAGAACCAGCCTTTTGCGTTATAGTAACGCTGGTCCGCTTCTCGGAATAGCCTTCGCGCCTGCCCCAGTTCCCTGTCGGTTACGTGGTGCGCGTGGCTCATTGCCTCCTGATACAGTTCCATCTGCGATACCGTCACCGCGAACCCGTTCCCCAGTGCGGCGACCACTAGCCCTATTACCCAGAGCGACACCGTCACGGGCCGGTTCTTTACCACGCTCGTCGCTATTTGGATAATGCCGTTGCCGGTGCTGCTCGACTGCCCGGCGGGACGGGCGGCGCTCTGGACCTGGAACGACTGCATCCTTCGTATCTTTCTTCTACGCGTCAATGGAAGCAAGTAGAGGACGTCCGAAGGGATGCTGCGAATGTAAAAAACAAAGGGGTAGTACTAGTCGACGCTACTCAACACAGGTCCACCACACGAAGGAGACTGCCCGAGAATGTGGTCACGAAGCGTCATTCAACAATCCTTTTGCAGGTACTTAGTCAAACGAGCGCGTGAAGACTAACCGTATGCCGTTTGCATCTATTACCGCGCAAAGTCGCGGAGGCTCCCTGGGACGATCTGATCACATGAATTGTAGGTCTTTTGATCGTTCCTGACCTGATATTCGAATTCCACGAGCAAACATAGTTAGGGACTAGTTGTGTTCACGGGGTTCACTAGTTGTGTTCCGATCTCGTTCACGGTTTTCGCCGCTGCAGACAGATCAGAACAAATCCGCGCACTGATAGATATCAGCGCCACCTTAAACCATTAGCATCATTTGAAGAAGGACTTATTTATAGCTGCAGGAATGTTCACACTGCGCCGAAAGACCGGAGTTCTCCATGACAGACGCAGACGCAAGTTGGCTGCCACTTACCATAAAACACTTCTTGCGCCACGGCAGCAGCAGCGGCCGCAAGCGCAACTCTCGCGCGCTCAGGTTTTCTTCTTCTTCTTTTCCGCCTCGAGAAGCAGCTGCGTCCCTTTCCAGTAAAACGCAATCTGCCCCACCAGTATTGCGTTTAGTACCAGAGCAAGTCCGTGGCCCGACATTGCTACGTAGTCCCCGTTCAACAACGCGAGGGTCGTTATTACTCGCATGGCACATCCACCGGTTGACAAGAACCTGTACGATTATTTTTGGAAAGCTTCTCGAAGACAGTGCGTGGCAACCTATCATACCTCCCATGCACAGGAGAAAATGGGTGAGTCCGAAGTTGCTGTTGCTCTGCAGCGGCAGCGACGAGACGAAGAGAATCGATGAATAGAGGCTGCAAGACTACCATGTGATTATTGAGAGCGTCCCCGTGTGCTTCTGGCGGAAGTTCTGCACGATTTGCGGTAGCCTGCTGAGCGTCCCCAGCACCGCTGGGATGGTTCCCACTACGCCCAGATAGAACTCGGACAGCAGGATCTCGCCGTGCAGGACCAGCAGCCCGGTTACCAGCGCGTACACGATAAACAACAGAAACCGCGGAAACTTGTCCAGCTGCGGCGACAACTTCCAGAACAGGCCAAGCTGTATCAAAGACTGCACCCACAGAAACGCAAGCTCGCCCCACGTCGAGAACGGGTACTTCTTGATCACATTGTACACTACACCGCAGGCAGAACCTATTGTGATGTCCGAGATCGACTGACGAGCGACTGTCGCTCGCGCTCTGCGCAAACTGCAAGTGCAACTAACAGTGAGTGACTAGAGCAAAAAGCATCTTCAAAACTTGTGTATTACTGACGACTTCCCCAACGACCATCTGCTCGCTAACTCCGGCAACCGACTGGACCCTGTGTATCTGCACTAATTGTGGCGCCTTCACGAAAACCGCACCGAGGAGCGTGATGCCGTTCATGGCTTGGAGAGCAAGCGCAAATAACTGCTGCATCGCGTCGGGCGCAGCTGCACTAGCTGCTGTGGTAGCCTCTGCCATGGTTGTGGTGGATGAAGCGTTCTTGTTTCTTTAGCTGGGAATCAATAGACGAGGGCTAGCTTACTTACTTTAGGCACAAGCCCAACCCCAAGCGTCCGCAGGACTCATACATTATACTTTGTCTCACGATGAACGTCAAGTTTGAGCCGAGATACCGAAGACGAAGTCGCCCCGCAAATTTGCTTTCAAGCTCAAGATGCCTTCTCTAGGAATCGCGAAAGTGCCAGGAAAAACAAGCAAGCACGAATGCTAAATGGAAAGCGATCTTGTTCTTGAGTAGACATTAAATCGCACGGAGCCACGCCCACGAATGACCGCAAGACGTGGCTGCTGTCCTGCCTCTGGAAATGAGTGACATTTCATGGATACCACACCACGGGCGGAGATACTTCCATCGAGGCATGACCACCGTAGAACAAAATTGGTTTCAGACTTTCGGACCTCGTGAATGTCGTTTTTCACTTTTTTGTAGGAAATGCTGTCGTGGAGAAAACGCCTTCGGGACGGCGCAGCTGGAGAAAGTACAGCTGCGGTTAACACACAACTCACAACATCATGATGTCACATGATGATGATTTTTTCGTACATAGTCGCCACTACACTGTTTTTGTCTCGACCGAGCGCCGATCACGAGGTGTTTTTGTTTTTGTTCCCCGCACCTCGCGGGTTGAAGTCCACCCAATCGTCCCACTTTCTCTGTTTGTTCTCTTTCGCCTCCTCTTCCTCTCTCTCCGCCCGATACCCCGGGTCGGCGCTCTGTCCGTCTATTCGGCAGTTCGCAGCGGTGTACTCCGCGACCACTTTCGCCTCCTTCTCCATTTGCTGGTCGGCTATCTTCGCCATTTCACAGTCAGCATACTCTGCCAGCGTCACGGTTGGCATCGGGATGTCCGGCTGGAACACCGCGTTCTGAAACCATTTCTTCACCTCGGAAGGGTCGCGGAGATTGATCTGCCACGGCTTCTTCTTCTGCTCCTCGTCCGGCCCGAAGTAGTCCAACGGCTGCCCCTGCCGCTCGCTGTTGCGATTTGTTGTTTGGCTTTGGTTGCGTGAGGAAAAAGTGAGAGGGGTGGCAATCCGATAAAGGAATGGTCGCAATACAAATGGAATAAGTATGATGAAAAGACTGCTGAGCGGAAATGGAATAAGTATGACATATATGCACCTCAACCTGGGATGAAATTCAGTAGGAGGAAAGCCGAAGTTCAAATTGATTCGTCGACGGGTTTCTTTGTGAAGCAAAAAACTCGAGTCGAATGAAAGGTACGCGAACATCTCGAGCATGGGCAATTCTCGTTTGGACGCCTGTATTTCCTCGATGCAGCTCAGCACTCCCTTCCGCAACAAATTCAAGATGCATTCCCGCACAAGCTCCTCGTCGATCCCCGACCCGTTGCCCCAGGCTTCTTCCTCGCGAACTTGTTGTTCATCTCGGCTTTTGTTCCCCTTCATTTTCGCCACTTTTCCGAAGAAGTACTCCACTTTCTCCTCCAACTCCTTGTCGCGCTTGAACCTCGAGATCTTCACGGCTCGCTCTGCCGCCATCGCTGCGTTACCGCCACCCGACGAACTGCTGCTCCCGCCACCGTGGCCGTTCGTCTCGGCGCCCTCTCCTGTTGAGTAGACATCGCCGTAGACGGCGTCAAAGTCCTCCGGCGAAATCAAATTGTAGCGGCCCGCGCGGCTCAGAAACATCTGCCAGCTCACGATCGCCTGCTGCAGTGACTTGGCGCGCGTCGTCATGTCGGTGTCCAGAGCGAGCGCGTCTCCAACCATCTGTGGGAGGAGGAGGTACTTCAGATCCTCGGTCAAAATGTCGTCCACGTCCTCGTTCGCGGAAAAAATGCTGCTGCGCTCGACGTCGGTGACTAGTTGCCGCAAGTCCTTCACCAGGTCCGCGACCGCATCCTTGCCTAGGGATCCGCTCTTCGCCTGCTTTAGCAAAGGCTGGAGGCGGTAAAACGCCACAGAAGGCGGATCGCTTTGCGGTGAGGCCATTGATTTTTTGTTTCCGCACTTCACAAAATCGAAATGAATGCGAGCGTCTTCGACAAAGGGCGGAATGCGATGACTTTTTTTAACTCTTCATGACTACCGAAGATCACCGCAATTTGGCCCCGACGCGATAGTCTCACTGATACTGATACAGGTACAGCGTAAACTCTAGCACGACAGTTCGGTAGGTCAGGACGGGTCCTCGCTGGATGGTCAAGTACAGTCAATGTCCGCAAGCGCTTTTTTCTGTCCATTACACCGAAACGGGCTCGGGCTCGGGATCCGAGCTCCCCAGCCGGTGTGAGGACGGTGGACATACTGATCATATTCACGACGTGTGCAGCGCACTGGTGGTGATCTCATCAGAGGAGCCAATCCGCCGATCCAACATGCTGAACAAAAAAATCATCAACCGACGGCTGCTCTTGAGGAGCTCTGTGAACACTTCTTCCTTTTTCATCGAGGTCTTGCATCAATGGCGTTTTGCTTCTTCTTCTGCTGTTCTGCATGAGCCCAGCTGGATCAAAACGGATCGAATGACCAGCGGGCGAGGTAGATAATTCCCGAATCTCTCCGGCAGCAGAACTGTAGGTGTAAAGAAGGCCGGTCAGCCTGAGCTTTCCGTCGTGGTATTGGAGGTGTATCTATCAAATGTACTTCCATGATGATATTCCTAGCTACTCTGATATAGCGTGAAAAAATGCTTACTTCTAACCCACCCACCGGAGCCGGCGCCGGCAGCGGTACGTGTAAGGAAAAGACTGCTGAGCGGCCCACCAGCGGTAACTGTAAGTACTCGGCGCCAGCAGTCGTTGCAGTGATATTATTCCTCAAAATCAATGGGGGGGGTCCGAGGTCCTTGGAACCCTCCCCCTCCATTCTCCGTCCGGAGAATAATGGGAGTATCTGGAAAAGCTCTGATACTGATTTTGCGGCATATTTTGACGCTGCAGTGTCTGGTGCACTGGTGGCTGCTCCGGCTGGTGCATTTGCATTTGCTGCTGCATGTTTTGGTGCTGTTTCTGGTACGAATGCCGCGGCACCTGCTGCGGTTGATGCTGTTGTTCGACGGAGCGTTGCTCGGATGAATTTTGTCCGGGGTGTTGCTCCTGGTGAGGCTCGGTTGTAGTAGCAGTAAAAATAAAAAATTTGGGTGCTCGAATCTCCTTTACCGAAGTCAATTATCAGAAATATTTCATCCGTAGCCTTAAGCCAAAATGGCTTCGGTAGTAGTGCTGTGCGATCAGTTTTTCCGAAACCCTGTTTCGCACGCGCAGAGAGCTCCTGGAAAGGGAAGGAGTCTCTTGATAGCGCGGCGAACAGACAGCCGCAGTCGAAGGTCCTCCGGGGCTAGAACAATAAACTACAATCAGCTTCCGCCTCCTCGCGTCTTCGTCCCTGGTCCGGCCCAGTGAGCTCGTTGAGGAGAGCGTGGCATGAAGAACGACAACGATCTAAGCTCACTATCAAAATCAATTGAAATAACTGCACAAGCTTACTGCTAGAAAGCGTTGAGAGGTGCACTATATTTTGCCAGAAAGCCTTTGTTTCTAGTGGTCCGGCCCAGTGAGATCGTTGAGGAGAACGTGAGTGGCTTGAAGAACGACGGTCGGAGCCCTTTTGAAATATACCGAACAAACTTACTGCTAGAAGGCGTCGAGAGCCCTGCTTTGGCCGGTTACTACGAGGAGGTCCCAGAGTAAGACGCCAAGCTTTAGTGTTCGACGGACAAGGTTAATATTGTATGACGCCCACGCTCCCAGAACGAAAGCTGCAAAACGGACGGCAGTGATAATTGTGTTCGTGCGGTCCCAAAACTGAAGCTGACGCGCGACGGGCGTCAGGAGTAGGTAGTGGACGAAGCGCCTTCGGCAACACGAAGGCCGCCCACGCTCCCAGAACGAAAGCTCCAAAACGGACAGTCATGATAATTGTGTCTGCGCGGTCCCAACACTGAAGCTGACGCGCGACGGGCGTCGGTACGTAGAAGACGACGCGCCTTCGGCAACACGAAGGCCGGTTCGCAGGCGAAAGGCTGAATACTGCCGAAACAACCGCAGCGCCTGTTCTTTTCATGACTGCTTTTCACTTCTTCTGTTGCTCGTTTCCGCCCTTACGGAGCAATTCGCTCAAAGTAATCGCTATGTTTTTCATGGAAAGCGCTATTTTTTTAAATCGTCGCGCCATGTTACGCGTCACCAGAGCCATTTTGGCCCAAGTAGTTGTTTTGCTGCTGCTCAGCCGCCTGATGGTACATTTAAGTAAGTAAATCCCGTTGAGTACGGTTTGTGCATTAGATAAATGCGTACGTTCGGATCCGTTAAAGTTATCCCCCACTTGTACCGCGGGAATACCAAACAAATAGCGTAAAAAGTACTTCATCTGTTTCATGCCACTCGTCCCAGAATCCTCTGAAGCGTCTTAGTTCCTCGGTATAATCGGCGAGGCAAGCGCGCACTCTAACTGTCGCACATCGGTACGGTTTACCTACCACGCCGACACCACATAATCCTAATCGTCGTATATAAATTGCCGCGCCATGTTCCGCGTCAGCGTGAAAGTGAGTCTCTACATGGTCGAATCGACGTGCAATTTTTTGAAGCAGCAAAGAAATGCGTCAGGTGTTTCGGAGCACACCAGTACTTCAGCGATTCCCTTCCCCGATGGACACAGTGTAAAATATTATGTCAGTAAAATCAAGCGAAAATAAAACTCCCGACGTATTCCCATTCAAACTCACTTATATACTATCTCCCCCTACATGCTCGCTCTTGGTAGAGGTTTGAGGAGGGGCGTTGGCCGCCATTGTGTTACGTCACGGTATAAGTGCATTTGCACATGTTCGAAGCTACGTTTAATCTTATTATCCCCTCACGTGCCCGCTCTCGGCACAGGTTTGGGGAGGGGTGTGGAACGCCATTGTGTTCCACCACTTTCCCCTTGTCCATGGCGAAGTGGTGTTCTTTTGTGCGCATTTTATTCAGTGGCGTTTTCTACCGCGAAATCGGGATGAATGTTGAACGTAGATGATTATACGTTTTGAGTTTACAGCTTCAGCGGTCACGTCCTCCTTCATTCGCGCGCTTCTTGCGCCTTCTCGCTCTTACGCGCGCGATGTGTGCATCCTTCTCACTCCGCACAGGATCCCTTCAGTAACTCTACGCACCTCCCTTTTCCGGCTCACGGTCCCCGTTACCCTTCGGCGCAAATGCTTTTTCAGCATTAATGGCAGCACCCATGTCGCCGTCTGCCCGAGGAGAAAGCAGCGACGGATTCCGCATTGCGTCGATTAGAGGGGGGAGAAAAGACCTTCCGCTGTTACTTCCCCAAAAGATGTCGAGTATGCAGTCGCGACAGCAGGAAATGAAAAACGTCAACTCCGATGCAATCACCGAGACACGACAACGACAAGACAAAACCACCCAAGACCACGCACGTATGCAATGAATAAGACAAGGATACCGCCAGCCAGAAGAAAGACGGAAGCGTCTCCCATCGTTTTTCGCGGAAGTTGCTGGAAGATATTTTATCACGGCCCCTCTTTTAAATCGATGTCCAAAATGTAGTCGTCCTCCTGCGCTACAACCAGTTCCTGCATGTTAGCGAAGCCGAGCCCAAGCTCTTCGCCCGACGCGCCCTTGTCCGCCGTTTCAGCCAGCGGCCCGTCGAGCGAAGTTCCCACTGCTTCGGTATCGGTAGAGGAAGTGGCTCCTAAGGGCGAGGCGGCCTCGGTCGAGTACCCAACGGTTGGCGGCTGTTTTTTCAGCTCCTCAATCATTGCCAAGAACGCGTCAGCGCCCCCGAAAGGCGCCAGGGTTTCCTGCTCACGCTGCTGGCGGGCCGACAGTGGCTGTTTCGCCGGAGGCGCTGCGGATCTACTTTCGCTCATTTCAGCTCGATTCTCGTCGTCGGAATGGTTGGCTTTTCTGCTGGACGATCGCGGCTTCGTAAGATCCGCGGCGCGCGCGCCATCACCAAACAGGTCGTCGTCGCCCTCCTCGCCGAACAACTGCCGCAGTTCCTTGTCGTCCTCGTCATCCTGATAGATTTGGGATTCCTCATCACAAGAATCGCAAAGCAGTACTATAGTACACAGGGAGTCGGACCAAGTTCGATACGTACAGCGAATCTCGGCGTACTAGCCTCAAGAAGTAGAAGATAAGGCGCACCGTTTTCGCTTTTTTGAGTCCATCTCGTGCGGCTTCGGCTGCCGCGCGTTTTTTCAGCTCCTTTGCGCGCACGGTCTCGTGGCAAGACTCCATGTGCCACATGTGCCTTGGGCGGCAGTTATGAACAGAAAATTTGTCCCTGTCCCTACTTTTTTATCCATTTTGGCGACACGCGGGAACCCGAAGACGAATCCAAACCCAGACTCAAAGATTTGAGCATCTGAAGTTTTGGGGACATATTTCCTCGGGGTGTCTGGCTTCCACTGCTGGGGGGACATATTTCCGAGGGGTGTTCAGCTTTGGACCCGATTTTTGGCAGCCAGCGTCCGGATTCTAGGGCTGCGAGCTGCGGCCAGCCAC
>RXOD01004951.1:0-16898 GCA_005223375.1 Amoebophrya sp. AT5.2 | reverse complement strand
GCATTGTTTTGACCTGTAACCACAAATCGCCGAAGCCGGACGACACGGTGATTTACGTCGACGGCGCGTTCGACATGTTCCACATTGGGCATGCGACATTAAGGGCTGATAATGACTACACTTCATCCCCCTTCCTTTACTTGCCCTGGTGGTCAACAAGGCCTACATACTTAGGTCAACTAAATCGTCTCCCATCCGAAACCCAATACGGTCCTTGTCGTTTGTGTCTCCGTCTCCACCAGTGTGCTAGCGGAAGGCTGAGATTACGATTAGGATAACCCCCCGCAGTTCCAGGAGAGGCGATACCAGTTCAGTGCATGGTAGCTGAGGGGAAAAAACAACAGTGGCTACACATTTCGGTGCGTGTTCGTGTTGCAGTTCCTGTTTCAGTGCTTTGGGAGGCGTAGTTTTGTCTCGATGCAGGGTCACAACGATTGAAGCGTTGTTTTTAGCCCCTGTAACAGCTTCGCTGAAGAAGGCGAAGGAGCTGGGGTCGTTTTTGATCGTGGGGATTCATGACGACGATACCGTGAACCGGATCAAGGGGGCGAACTACCCCATTGCCACGCTGCAGGAGCGGGTGCTGTGCGTGTGTAGCTGCAAGTGGGTGGACGAGGTGATCATCGGTGCGCCGTTGACGGTGACGGAGGACATGATCCAGACGCTGAACATAAACCACGTGGTCGTCGGCAGCCACACGAAGACGCACCACTTCCGCGAGGCCGGCTACCGCACGGACGTGCTGGCGCTCTCGGACACGGCGGAGGACCCGTACGCTGTGCCGAAGAAAAAGGGGTTGATGAAGGTGGTACAGTCGGACTACCCCGAGCTGAACACGGCGAAAGTAGCGAAGCGGGTGGCGGAAAACCGCCTTGCTTACATCAGCCGAAACAACGACCGGGAAAAGCGGGAAAGCGACTACTACGCCGGCAAGAAAGCCAGCGCGAAAACCCAGGAGTACTAGACCCACGAACGCTCCTTCGGCCTTCACCGTTCCTGTGCCCGTTGTTTCCTCGACTTCCGTCGTAATGGTTGGTCCTCGAAGCAGCAAAGCCGGGGGATCAGAGCACCATCAATGGGTCTCGGGTATTCACTTCAGTGTGGCGGGTACGTTTAGAGGCGGCGTTGCGTGTATTGTGTGACTGTGATCGCGCGGACGAGCGCAGCGCCTCTCACGGTTTTATTCAAATGAACCTACTAGCGGTCGCGTACAGAAACAGATATGTACTTGCATTTTTTCATTTTGTCTCATTGATTCTCAGACACAAGGCTGGGCCGGGCGTGACGAAAGGCGGCGTTCCCGGTTCGATCGTGTCGCGGGTGGTATCAATATCAAACGCAAACTCCTAAACTCAGTACATGGCTCGCGCGTGTGCTCCCAACATGTTTTGACTGGGCGCAGTAGAGCCGTGTGAGCGCGCATGACCGCAGCGGTCTGCCGGGACAGCGAGCGTCTCCGCAATCAGCATGATGATCGCGCTCGTCGTCGTGGTTCGGCATTTCGGTCCTGCCAACATACTCTCGTGCTGCTTGAGTCGCCGTGCGATCTGCTTAGTCCGAGTCCGAGACGATGAAGCGTTTATAGTTCTCAACCTCGCAGTCAGTGTACAGAGGCTTCGTGAAGCAGGTTCGCCGAAGAGTGTCCGTCGATACTGTCATGATTTTTCGCAATCGCATTGATTGTGTTTGTTTCGGTCGCAATGCGGGGGAAAAGCAAAGTAGAACCACGTAGCTACGTAACGCAAACGCTTCTACATCTACTTCTAGGGCAACCTTGCTGAAAGAATCTAGATTTCGTGTGTGAATGTGGCGGTAGCAAATAGCTTTTTTCAGAGGTAGGGGTAGAGCTCATCAACATCATGGGCCTTGCTACGACTGGCGCAACAATTTGGCTGCACCAGCTGCCGCCTGCGAAGGTCCGGAATGGAACCGCACACGCCACAAGAAGAACCGTTTTTGCCGGCGGCAACGACGACTACTACTGGTATTTCTACCCGGACCTACCGAACCACAATTCAGACGCGACCCGAGTTCCGCTCTTTTCCGAGGTGGACAATATCGGCGTCGTTCCGGGGAAGCTGAAAGCGATCGCAACCGCCCAGAGGATGTTTGAGAACGGCGGCCATTTCACGACCTGCTTTCGGCGGCCGCTGGCGCAAAAGAGGCTAAAAAACGGCGGCCCGATGACGTACCCCAACTTTCGGCAGGTGCTGGCCGCGGGGTTCGAAAAGGCGGAGGCGAGCCAATTCGTGCGGTGGCTGCTGCCCTCACGTTCGACGACGAGTGAGAAGGTGGACTTGGATCGCGCGATCGGAGCGCGATTCAACCAAGGAAGTCTGGAGACCCCAGAGTGGATCTTTTGTCTCTGGGACAAAACGTACGCGGACGGAGTGAAAACCTCCGATCTCATTCGCAAGGATACGCCTGGATTGTGGGTTCTCTGAGCGCTGCAACCCGGTTGCTGGTTTGGTGCGACGAATCCTTGCTGCCTTGAGCTGGTCTGCGGCGCAGGGGTTGCTGGAAAAGTAGTTTCAGCCGCGGGGCTGGAAACAGAATACATACACGCAACCCACTTGTTCGCATCAGCAGAAGTTCGCAAGGCAGTAGAAGTGATCGCTCTACGACGTCGAACAGCGTATGCGGCTACATAAGTCCTGATGTTCTGTGACAAGGACGAAAAGTCCGCAATTATGTTTTTCGCGGTGCTTGCGCCGTCAAGTCCGGGAAGAGTGACGAGGCAGAAAGAACATGTGTTTCAACATTGTTCGTTCTACCGTTCGCGGAGTCGCGTGACGGAACAAGGTGGGGCTGCCTGCTATCACATAAGTCAGTGGTATCTGATGGGAACTCGGCCTCGGCGGGATGGACCATGATTTGATGCACGTGAAGATACATAGAAAGATAACTTCAGCAATTCAAGGGGGGCAGCACGAAAACGAAATGGCACGGTGACAACTCACGCTACTGCAAGTTCGTGTGCTTCCGAAAGATGGTATTCCTGCCTCTCTTCAGGGATAAGGGGCGCAAATCACCTCCCACGGCATACGACCCTGTTGATAGCCGAGACGTACTTACTTACTTAAGCCTTCACGCATGACTGTTGCCGTCAGCACGTAGCGTAGAACAGGAGCCATACATCAGATGAACTCTCTCAACATTCTTGTTTTTTCGAATGCGAATGAAATCCCACATTCATGATCTATCAATCTCGCTACCTGTCCGTGTGCTGTACATACTACACTACACCTACTGGAGCAAAGCTTTATCGACAGTCACTGATTTCTAGATGCCGAAAGTAATGCCAGAGGAGGAGGATTTTGAAAAGCAGGTCGAAATGGTGGAGGCGAATCTCGCTGGGACCTACAAGGTTGACGTGCGCACGGTTGAGCCGGGGAGCCCGCTCTTCATCGGTGAGCATCGCGCCAGCAGCGACGAGACCGAGCCGGCAGCTGGTGAGGGCCAGGTGGGCGGCGACCCCAAGTCGATTTTCGACGGCGCAGGTCATAAAAATGCATCTCCCGAGCAGGAAAAGGTGGACCAACTCCAGGCCGACGCAGCGCACGAGCCGCCCCCGCCCCGGCTGTACTGGCTAGACTGGTGTCGCACGCAGTCGGTGTGGAACGTGGTGTGCGGGCACGTGTGGTGGACGACGGGCGACCGGACGCAGTTCGAGGACTCCCACAACCCGAAGTACGCGTTTCAGGACATCGGCAATAACATCGAGCGGCCTAAGGGCCGTATCACGGACCGCGAGTGGAGAAACAACATTCTGTACTCAAACGTGTTCACCGCGCAGGACTTCACAACCGCGGCCGGCCCGTCGGTTGCGCGGCAGCGGGAGAACAGCAACATGTGGGAGTACGTAGTAGAGCAGGGCACTCTGCACACCATCCCGCTCTTCTTTCTGCTCTCCGGCTACATCTCGGCCGCGGTGTCTGGCTTCCGCGGGCGCAACACGGGCGTGCCGCTGCTGGACGGCTACTTCGCAAAGGCCGCGGTGGCGGGCGTTGCGGACGAGGGCGCGGCCGGAGCCAAGACTATTAAGGCCAAGGAAGCAGGAGCCCAGGGGACGGAAGATGAGCGGGAGAATTTTCCAGACGTTGCGTCCTACGTCGCAGCTGCGCGGACGCAGGTGGGGGAAATCGCGCTGTGGAAGTTTTCGCTGCGGCGGTTCCAGCGGCTCATTTTGCCGTTCATCTTCGGCACGCTCTGTTCGGTGATCCCGCGGGCAGCGATGCTTGACGACCTCGGCGCACTAACGGTTGTACAGAGCGAAATGTGGTTCCTGTACGTGCTCTGGGGCTTCGCGTCCGCAAACTACCCCTGGTGCCAGTACGGGCACTATCTGAAGGCGCTCTTCGAGCTCAAGTACGTGGTTGCCGGAAATAACGGCGCAGGAGGTATTGAGTGAAAGATTGGGAATTAATACCGGCCTCGGATGAAGATGCTCTCACAAAGCGTCCTTGTGGTGCTCGTTCAGTTGCAGTCCGTATTTAGGTGTAGGGGGGAAAAAATTGTACTCTGACGTGGTTTAATATGATTCAATTGATTCCTTTTCCTACCGAAGAAGAGGTCGCAACCTCAACCTCCTTGACAGAACTTTCTGGCGAAGTGCAGCAGCGGGCGTCGAAGTTGACAACGTGGGCGGCCGTGTACGGCTGCATTGCGGTGGTGGTGAACTGGGTTGTGCCGCTGATCGCCAAGGGAATTTTTGCGGACGACGATTTGCAGGACAACTGGTGGTTTACACTCGGCGCCACGTGCCTCCTGTCCATCGCTCTCCAGCTGTGCAGCCTGGTCGCCGTTTCCGCTGCGAAGTCGCAGACGCAGTTGCTGCTCGCGCAGCTTGTGCTCGTCGCCTCCGTGTTCTGCTTTGTCCCGATGTCCTTCGTCCTGGCCGTGCCGAGTCTGAAGGTCGACGACGAGTTCGACTTCATGTCGGTGAACATGTGGTTCGTTTTCATGCTCTTCGAATTGCTCTACATGTTCGGCTACTTCTTCGCCTTGTTTCAGAACCACATCGGCTACCTCCGGCACAAGCTGCTGCCGCGAGACTTCCTGGGAGTATCGCTGCTGCTGCTATCGGCGATCTGGCCGCTCGCCACGTACTGGGGCGAGCGCAGCGCGCGGCGGGTGGGGCCTTTCCTCACCTTCTACGACGACCAGCAGCGGCTGCTCGGCCTCATGCGAAGTTGGATGTGGATGGCAGCACTGGCAGGTGCGCTACATACTTAAGAAAGAAGCTTTATTTCCAAAAGTTTTCAAAAGTACGTTTTTCTGCATCTTGACCGATGCCTGGTCGATGAGCAGGACGACATTAGAAATGGAATTCGATCTTGTTCGCACAGGTTTTGCTTATTGGTTCGCGAACGGGCCGGTGACGAAGGCGTTTCACCGGCATGTAACCCAGAGCGCGATGGTAATCTACCTGTTCCACCGGTTCATGGAGGAGTGCTGGATGCGAGTGCTTCGCGAGAAGGATTCCCACCGGGACGAACTGTCGTGGGGGGCGCTAGCCCTCATTTTCCTGTCCTGCTTCGCAATCTACGGGCTGCTGCAGACAAATTGGGTCACGCGCCTCATGTTCGGGCTTTCTGTCGTGGACGAGAAGAAGTAAAACAGCCTCCTGCCTCACCTTCAGGAAGAAGTTTGAACTGTATCATAGTATAGCTACAGACGCAGCAGCGCCCCGTCCACGTACAGTATGTACTTAAGTCAAATGTCAGTAGCGTGAATGCCCCTCCACGTCGTTGCCAGTGCGGAGCAGCAAGTGCGAGAGCGAGTCGTGGAGGTGATCTACAAGTGTGTAAAATTAATTCACCGTATTTTAATTTTATACTCCATCCTCGTCCCGTCCCGGTCCCGGGGTCGTCTTCTCTTTCGCCTCGAAGAAAAAATAAGGTCGCGGATCGGCGCAGGAACGAGTCCGTCGCCTGTGTGGAGGTAGCCACGCGCCGAAAGAAAAATATTGTCGCTGCAGGGTTTCGTGCTACAACATCAACACAAAGAAAACCTCGTTGCGAAGGCCACTTCTCGTACGATGGACACAAAGACGTGCTGCAATCGCCCGGGCCTTCGTGGTGATTTGCGTATATCGTGCGGGCAGTGCCAGTGCCACGGCACAGGAATTACGTTAGACAGCGCTGCAGGTTTCCTTCCGGGGCATGCCCGGCCTGTTTCAGTGCCGGCGTGCGTCCATAGTATCTTGTGACAATGGTCCTCCATTGTCAATGGAAAAGAAGAATTTACGTCAGTGGCGTCGCCATGGACCTGAAACTGAATGCAAATTTGCTGCTCCTCAAGTGGGCACAGTGATGTGACTTTCTGGCTTGCGCGAAGTGGTCGCAGTGCAGCAGCATCGGATAGTCGAGCTCTAAGCACCAAGTCTTTTGCACAAAGATATAGCAGGTCAGCAATTCCTATTCCGATCCGAGTCCGACAGTTACCTGGAAAGCGAAATAATGTGCTACAGTGTTCGTTCGCGCATTATATTGCAACTTGCTCTCTCGGTCAATGAGGAGAATTAATTGGTCGGCAGCGCAGGCTCTGACATAGTCAGTCGCGCACACCCACATTCATCATCATTGCGCACGTGCCTTTGTGTGCGCATCGGTCGTGGAGGCTTGTCAAACCAAGAAGCAACGACGTGCTTGTGGAACACTTGTGCGGTGCTCCTTAGAACCGACCTGCGGAGTACCTGTCCAAATGAATCAACATCCAACATGCAGATCGATTCGCTTTCGTGTTTTCCTGCCACTGCAACATGATCATTTTAACCTAAGCGACCCTAATATTGATTCTACAACGGTGTAGAAACGTCTGGAGCCTGAATTCATCCGCGCTTCGTATTGTACAGTACATTTGCGTTTTTCTTTCTCACTTTGATTTTTCTTTTCACCCGATTTGTTTTCAAATTTATTCATCGATTGTTACTTGACTTCCCCCGCTATACCCCGACACCATTTTTTGCTGTTTCCTTTTTGTTTTTGTTTTTTTATCTTTATTTCGAGCGGTGGGAAGATGTCGCGGCGGGCCAGCACTGGTTCTGCGGCGGGAAAGAAGGTTGACAGCAGCCGTCGCATTGTCGCGGCGGCCGAAGTGTTTGGCCAGGGGCGGTCTAAGGAGCAGATGGAGCAGGAGGGCCTCGCTTTCGCCGAAGAGACTGGTCTGGACGTGTTCTGGCGGCCCAAGCAGGATGTGCAGACGCTGTCGAATATTTCGATGCGGGGCCCAAAGGGCGACGCCGTATTGGGTTTTCGCCGAGAAACCGAGTACTGCGCCCGGATCGGGCCGTCTGCCATGTGTTTTTGCGGATTCTCGTTCCAGCAGCACGCACCGGCCGCGCGGCTCGCGGATGCCGACGGCTTCGGGTGGAAGCGCTCTTTGCACCGGCCGGCGCAAAAGGTTGGCGGGGTCAACGACTGGAGCTTTGCGGACGGAGAGGAGCCCGTGGACAACCAGATGCCGTGCTCGCGCTTCCGGTTTTTCCCGTGCACCGCGGCGGAGCGCTCCGCCCTGGACATGCAGCAAGTGTACAGACAAAACCGCGTTGCAGCTGCCGGGGAAGGGACGGAGAATCCGGACGCCGACGAAGACAGGCGTGCCACTGGTGTGAAGGCGGGCGTGTGCACAAATTGCGGCCTCAGCCCCACCGTGCACGACCCGGATACGCTGCGGTGCCCGAACCTGTCCGGGAGTGTATTTCAACAGCAACCGCACGGGCGGGGTGCGGGGAGCGGGCGCTTTTACGAAAGCGCCTGGGAGTGCGTGGTGTGCAACCGGCGCTGGGAGGACCACGAGACGGTGGTCCAGTTGCGCGAGGAGCTGGATCCGTTTATGCTGCGCGGTCCGCGGGGCGAGCGGGTGGTGCCCTTGGGACAGATTCTGGACGAGAACAGCTACGGCCTGCTCGGGAACTACCGGGACAGTGACCACTACTCGGAAGGCAGGAACTTGCGGGATCGCATCGCGCGGGAGAACGACGCCTTTCGGGAGCAGCTGCGGATGCCCGTGAGGGCGAAATGCATGGTGGACAGTACGGGGCTTCGTGGGATGAAGGTGGAACGCGAGTACGAAGTGCCGCATTTCTCAGGGGGCAACGACGTGCTCACCCTGATCGACACGTCGGGCGCGTTTCGCGGCCGGGGAAGCATGATAGAAGCAAAGGGAAATAATGATGAAGACCAGGCGGTGGACTTCGTCGGCCAACGCGCAGACGGGAGCTGGTCGCATATCCGCTGACGGCAGCGCAGACGAAAATTTGCCGCATATGTGCTGGCCGCCTCGTGAGGCGCCGTAAGTTTTCTTTCATCGGCACTGCGCTCGCCGTACACCCACCGGGGAAGAACTCCGACCTGGTAGCATTCCGCCATTGGTTTTCCTTCAGTTTAACTTTAAGGTTTTGTTGAGGCAAACTTGGTGTCGTCGCCTGGCCTTTCAGCATACGAGACATGATACGAGAACGAGACACAGATTGTAATTGTTATTGTAGAATAGTCGTACTCGTATTCTGTGACGTAGAGGTAGACGTTTTAGGTCATTTCACAGCACAAAGTACTAGTAGTAGAGCATGCCGATGCCACTGCCGTGATCACTAATGATCACCACTTGGAAAAACACGAAAACGATCCGCGACAAGGACAACATAATTTGTCGAAGGCTAGATGACGAAACAAAAAGAGAAGTAGACGGGTCAGTGACTCTTCAACTCATACCCAAACGTCATTTCTACCCACCCAGCTCCTGCTCGTGCCACTCTTCTCTAAGTCGCTGTTCGCGGTTGTGTGTCACTGCTCGTAGTTCAGGACTTGTAGTTCTTGAGTGGTCGTAGTCGTAGCCTAGTCTGGCTGCAGTCTTGAACTTGATGCATACGAGGACCTGACTCAGCTACAGTTGATCGCTCATACGGTACGCTCTGAAAGACTGCAAGCAACGGGTTAAATAAAAAAAAAAAGTGACAAAAATGATTCGAGCGACATCCTCCTCCGAAGGCTCCCCGTGCACCCGGCACGAGGCAGAGTTTTCTTTGTATCTTGACCACAGGGCCAATGACGACGCAACGCGGTACCAACCTGTGGTGGAGCGCCTGAACACTTATTGCTACCTTCCGAAGGAAGAGGAACACCAGCTCAACGACCCCCACAGCCATGACCAAGTGTGCACGCCTGGGCACCCAGAGCAGACGTTGGCGCTCGTCCCTGCAAGCGGTCCCACTGGGCCAGTGCCGCTGCCGAACATGCTAGACCTGAACCTCTACAGCAATCTGTGCCCACTGTGGAACGGTACCGAAGCGTGTTTCGAACTCACGGACGAGCTGGTGGCTGTTTTGGGCTTGCCCGAGCTGAGCAAGCTTGTGCACGCAGCGTCTTCATCGGGTGGGGCTGACGCCAGGAGCAAGAGCCGGAGCCGCTTCGTCGCAACCAGCGTGGTGGCGCGGATGCTGTTTGGCTTCGAAAAGGCTGTGCGGGAGCAAGGAGCGAAGAACGCCGCGAAAAAAGGGAGCGCGCAGAAAGCGGCAGGCAAAGCAGGGGCAGGGAAGAACAAGGGGTTCTTCCGGAAAGGGAAGGGACGAGAAAAAGGCAACGGCGTAGATTCCACATCGGTAATGTTCAAGTCCACGTCCCCCTCCTCCGAGCCTCCTGTTCTTCAGGACGACAGGCCGTTTCGTACATCTGAAGCCGGGCACAATGTGCAAATGAGCAGCGCAGTCGGTGCTCGTCGCGCAGACGAAAATGCTCGAGAAGAGGTCGAGCGCCGTCATGTCGACGCACCCGAGGCCAAAAAGCAGCGAATTTTTCTTGACAACGCGGACGCAAAGGTGTTTGTTGGTGGTGTGCTGCCGACCGCGGACACACCAGAGTCGCGCGCCCTACTGCGGAATGCGTGCACCGACTTTTGTTTTGTCACTGCAGCTAATCTTGGAGCTTCGAACCGTGCGGACGCAGCTCGGCCGGGCGTTGAGGAGCGCGCACTTTTCGAGCGTGCGCTGCACGCGCACCGGCTTGGGGCGATAGCTCCGGAATTTGCGGTTCTGGACCTTCTCTTTGGCAAACTGTCGCTGCTCCATGAAGAGTGCGATTCTTTCTTTGACGAAGGGAGGAAACAGAAAGGTCCCCAGACGTGCGTCGACTACCGCTGGTCGCAGTTTCGCCTCTGGGCGACGCTTGCGCCGCAGATCAAGGACTGCGCGTGGTTTGTACCGCGGTTTTTCCTCGTCGACATCGCAGCCGCGATGGAACAAGGCCCGTACAGCACAGAGCGCGAAGTCCGCCTCGTAGTGGACACTTGCGGCCGCATCTTTGTGGCCCAGGCTGGGAAATTTGCGGACAAGTCGTACAACGACGGACAGCGCCAGGGTTACCACTTCGAGAGCAAGGTGCTGGACGGTTTTTCAGCGGGCGGTCGGACGCATCTACTCACATCCCTGCGCTTCCCGCGAACCGGAATGTCGTGCGTCTACTCGTCGGCGCCTGATTTTGCGTTCGGCAACTTGGATGACTTTGCGCGGCCGCCGGCAGCGATGGTAGAGAAAATGTTGAGGACAACGTCTACGTCATCGCCAGCGCGCGACGAAGAGAAGGGCGACGTGGGCATGATGCTCGCTAGCGATCCGCAGCAGGGAAACGGGCCGACGGTCGAGAAAGTTTGCACTCTGAATCGATCTACGGTCGCCGCACCGTGGCAGCGGACAGTCGCGTGTTGGCTCGAGCATGGGTATAGTGCTGCTGGCCCCGGAGGTGTTCCTGGTGAGTCGTACTCCTCGTCAGGTAGTGCTAGTGGTGTCTTCAGCTCCAAGTCGGAGGCCCACGCGTCTGTTGCACACGCAAATCCCTTTCGCGCCGCGGCAGCTGTCGCGGAAGAAATTGCAACAAGTGCGGCGTCGCATACGAATGTGGATTCGCTGACCTTGTGGAAAGTTAGAGGGAACAAGAAGCGCAACACCGAGAGCGAGGAGGGAGACGGGCAGCCAGTGTACGGCGAGTTGAAACGGACGCGGCACCTCTTCGGCAAGGCTGGGCAGCTGAAAAAGTTGAAGTTCTGGCTGCAGGCCTTCCTCGGGGGTTTGAGTAAGGTCGTCGTCGGCATGGATGCTTCAAACGCCGAGGAAAACGTCATTCGCGAGCTGCACGCGTTCGCTGTCGAGGACTTGGTTCCTGGCGTGCCGCAGCGGCAGCGCTGCCTCTACAAACTGGAGGAGGTGCTGCATTGGGCAAAGAAAATGATCGTGGAAAAGCCGGGTGTCTGGACGCTGCGAATAGAAAAAGAAGCAGACTTCGCGAGTAGTGCGCGAGTGAAATTAAAGTTCGAGGCTGACCAAGGCGCACCGGAGTTCATACAGGATGTATTTCTGCAAGCGACTTGATGTTTTCCATGATGTCTGGTCCGCGCTTTTCCCTACAAAATCCATAGGCCCATCGCATTGGTTTTGGTGCAGAAAATATAAAATCAATGCATCTCGCAGAAGGAGTGCCAACGGAAATTGAGACGATGTTACAGAGTGCAGCTGGAAGACGGAAACGCCAGCGAGGCACTGGCGCTGCTGAAGAGGACGACGACGAGCGAGTACTTCGTTGTAGATCGCCATGCAGTCCGGAGTGCGTGACTGAGGTGCAAGCGTCGGAAAGACATTTGCTGCAAACCAAGCTGGACGAGTGGCGGGCTCCCCTCGGTGAAAGACCAGTGTTCGGTCGGCCGGAGCCCGTCCACCGGAGATCCTTTGCCTCTCGCTATCAGTTGGCACACATTGCTTGTACTGCTACTGACACCGATATCTATAAAATATTGAGAGATCATCGTTTAGTTCTGGGATGGCTCTACCGATGGGGATGGATGAGTCGACATCGACAAGTAAGTAGCTTGTAAGTGTGTCTTCAACCAAAACCAAAAGCAAAACCAACAGTGTTCACGCTCAGCGGAGAGATTTGCTGGAGTCGCAAGTTGTATGAGGGAGTTTTTATTGTCTGCGAGAGCAACTTCGTGCGGAAAACAGGTTTTTTTTCGCGACTCATCTCGATTTTTCTTCTCGTCGGTGGCAAAGCGAGGACAGAACTGATTCATTGATACGAGCACCACCGAAGCAAGCGCAAGAAACCCCAGCACATCCACACATCAAATTAATAACGAGCGGACGTGAGGCTGAGGGTGAGCTACAACGGAAGAAACACCTATAGTCCTCGAGGGGAGAACAAAGGGTTGCCGCCTGTTTAACGATTGATCCGCATCGAATCAATTTCAAGAAAAAAACCCGCAGTGCTGTAGACGAGGCGGAGAGAGGCTGTATAGCTGAATTCGCTCTTCAGACGATAAATTAGTGTCGAGCTGTAGTGGTGGGAAAACAGAATTGAAATGTCGTTCTTCAATTGCCGCATCTGCACGGGCTCGCTGTGGGGCGAGGCACCCAAGCCTGAGAAGCCGCGATCGGACATCAAAAACGCCAAAAAGCCAGCGAAGGGGAGTACAGAAGCTGGTTTTTTTATATTATACTTTTTTTTCTTGAATGAGTTGAAGGAACGGGATGCATGTTTATCTATGGGTCTCTAATATGTATAGCGATAGTTCTTCCACATCCACTCCCACTCGTGTCTGAAAAGAAAGCATCTCGTACTACAGAATTCGCAAAGCGGAACGAGGCCGAGATACAGGCGGATCTGAACAAGTGGAGTGATTTTCTTCACCCTCGGGCACTCGACTTTTTCCCGGATCAGGAAGCAGTAAAGAAGGTACTTCCAACATATGATCTATCCATCGCGCCTTCATGTGTTTGGATCAGCAGAGAGAGAGTATGGTATGTGGAATGAATAGATTGCGGCCAACAAACTCGTTGCCTCCAGATGGAGATGAAGCACAATTACTATTAGGGTTGCTTCCGCTCATTTTCTTTCATGACCCCTGATTCACCTACAGGTACTCACGGAAATCCTCAAGAACATCGAGAAGGGTGATGATCCGATTCTCGGCTCCGACGATAAATGCGTGCTCTGGCACGGCGATGCCACCAAGGAGAGCAAAGACGGCGAGGAAAGCCAGGCCGTAGTGCGCATCGTGAAGCCAGGTACTACTACAAGATGTCATTCAGCACGCAGGAAAATCGAAATCAACATTATGTTTGAAAATTTGCAATTCAAAAATTTTAAAAAATTAAATGGCCCTTGACCTCGTCATGGGGAAAACATTCTGTTGTCGATGGATGCAATGCCAATGCAATGGAATACTGCTGCAGGTGAAACGTTGGAAAGCGTGACTTTTGTGAACCGAGTTCTGCCGTTCATTTTCGCCGACGACGAGTCCTTCGAGGAGCTGATGCAACTACCAAAGGAGCCGTTTGCGATGTGCTGTGGGAACCAGCTCTGCGTGAATATGTCACACATCAGCTTCCAGAAGCGACGCAACTCGAAGGTGTCGGGCGCGGAGGAGGCGGGTGCCGACGGTAAGTGAACTCGACCTTGGAAGCGAACGGGTTCACCTCATCAACTCGCCAAGGCCTCCTCTATCTAGAGTTTGATCGTGGGGCATCAAGATTGATGGGCACATTGATGAATAGAGCTAGCAGCAGAGCTGCACACTACGGATTGGGATCCAGCATTCTGCAGTCGGTTTTGGGAGACGCAGTTTTTGATAATTTATGAGAGTGTCTATACAAGAAAATGAAAACGGAAACTATGAGTATGAATCTCCAACGCTGGAATGAACTGAGTCGCACCGTTCAATTGCGCTGCTTCATCGATTTGTAAATGTTGAACTGTTTTTACCTACTTACCTGGGGCAGGAGCTAATCCTGTACATACGCAGAGTAGATTTTCGATACGAGGACCGCTGCACAAGGATCAGATACTGCTTCCGAGCGCTTTCGCTTCTTGAGGAACAATGATGGAATGGAGACCCCTGCAACTTGTTAATTTTATGACGATCTCGTTCTCGACTACATCTGCTACTCAACGCGTTCCCTTCTGTGGTTCTCTTGCCGCACTTGGGAGAATAAGTATGCTTTTCGGTGTGATGCGATACCAAGTATAGTACAACTGGTTGCGATCACCCTCTTCTACTACTGGGACCAGTTGCTTCCACTTTCTTTTTCGCGATCGTCCGAAGGACGTTCCGGCCGTGACCTAGAGGGCTCTACTTAAGTAGTCGCCTTAAAAATTGCCGCTTGTGGAGATCCGCTTTAAAATTACAAGACGGCAATGTCCGTCTTGCAATCACTGGCAGCCATCGCGGCGGTGATGCTTGGACTGTGAAGGATGCACTGTAGACTGAAATTGAGGCACTGTCTCTGGAAAATAACCAGTGGCCCAGGGAGGTGAACGTGAAGAACTCTTTTTCGCACTAGATACGTCCAAAATCAAAGTCAAACCGAAAGCGGCGGCAGCTCGGAATCGAGACGTTGTGCGCACTAGTACCAGTAAACCGAAGATATATGAAGTGTTCGGTATAATTATAATATAGGTTGCTCCGCCGAAAACGAAATACAACAAACAACAGCGCGGAGAAGACTGCTGAGGGTTACCGAACAGTGGCATTAGAGAACGGGGCGTACCTGAAACAGGCTTGTCCTCGGTGTCTTAAGATCGACAGGAAGACGATTTCGATTGTGTTTTAATTGTGCTGCATTAAGCGGGGGTAGCGGGAAGAGAGCAGTTGCAGTGTTGCTGAAAAATGAGAACCTGTGGAATTATAAAAATTCATTGTTACCGCATGATTAGGATCAATGATCTCTACGAATGGCTAGTCGGGCGGAGTAGTAACAAGGTAAGTACTCTACTATATGAATCTTCATAACATGTGTTTGTACAACTTCTTGTAGCACGGGCTTTCGTCCGCCTCCACCTCGCCCCAGCAATTGCGCCATCGCATGGGCGAAGACCGCACGTGATGTAGCATGCCTCCGATGTTGTATCATTCCGCACGATGCATGGATTGCTTGGCAGCAGGATGGCCGTTGCTGCAAAGACTACTTGGGACGACAACGGGGGACGATGAAAACGACGGCCGGCGCCGACAACGTCCGCCGAGGTGGAAGATGTTTTTGCCCGGCCTGCGCGAAGTCCTTGCACGGCATGTGGTCCTCTGTGAGCGCACCTCGCGAGTAGATGACCAAGAGGGGGGTTCCGCGCCACGACGAGCAGCCCGACAAGCATTGAAAGTGTCACCCGCCGCCCCTCCAACGGCGGCGCGGCCGCGAATACTGTTTCTCGTTCGCGCAGTGTGTCCAACGCATGCGCAGTTGGAGCGCATTGCCCGCTGGCGGCTGGACTGCCAAGGGTGCCGGGACGCGGATGTGCACTTCGTTCTGAGTTTAGACCGAACCTACTACCACCGTTTTCGGGAGCAGCGGTTGCGCCGGCTGCGGGAGGAGGAGACCGCAAACGCGCGTAGTGTGGCGCTTCGTCAGATGGGCCGAAAGGATCGCGAAGAAGATGAAGGCGGCACCGCAGGACCACGACGACCTCGTGCGCAAGAATGCCAACCTGAGAGACTACGGGGCACAGCTGCTTCGGCTCCTGCCCTCGAGGACGAGGACGCACTTGTTGGGGTCTCGTCGTCGGAGCTCCTTCCGAGCGACGACGCGGTGCGGGCGCGGTTCGATTCCGAGACGGAGGTGCATGAGTACGATTGCACCGAGATTGAGTTCGGCGCGGATTCGAAGTTTGGCCACGGCTGGACCGAGCTTCGCAAGCACCTGTACGGCGGTGCACGGCACCTGCCAGGGAAAAGTGGCTGCCTGTCCTGGGGCTGGGGGATGCACAACGAATGCGTGCTGGAGGCTGTGAAGTGGCGCGCGAGCAGAGAGGACGCGGCGGACGAGCTGACGCACTACGACTTCGTCTGGGTTTTCGAGGAAGACGTCGGCTTTTCGGGCGCAAACGTGGTGGAGGACCTGGTCGTGCCGTATTCGAGATTCGACCGGGAAAGCGACCTGTTGACGTCCGCGTACGTGCCGGTGAGCCGAGAGTGGGTGTGGCATCATACGATGACAGGGGAGTTTTACCGCCGGACAGACCACCTACGAGAGCGACTGAACTCGCCCGAGCACGTGCAGCGACTGTCGAAGAAGTTCCTAGTGGAAGTGGCGGAATGGTCCCAGGCTGGCGCCGTGGCGTGGAGCGAAATTTAAGGCTACCGAAAATGCATCTCTAGAAGTCCTATCTCGTGAAAAATTTGGAGTGCTGTGGCTCGTCTGGTGCTCGCCGGACGCGGGACCACCGCCGGGGCCTGTTGCTTGTCTCGCAGTAAGCCCTGCGTTGAGGCATCTCTTGATCTCTCTAGGACCAAAGAGAAGAGATGCGAGCGCGGCAGTTCGGGACCAGCTTGCTTTCCGCGGCGTGGTTGAATGTTGGCGTCCCTAACGCCTGACCTCGCAAGCGGAAGCGCTCGCCCAGCCTATATGGCCCCGCTTTTTTCTTTCAGCTGTGTAGCCACGTCGGGGGACTCGACTACGACTACCGAGATGGGTCAAAGCATGGGTTTTCGGTAGCTCTAAGAAATGTCGACGCCAACAATCTGCTTCGCAAGCAAGAAAAGCCTCCGCTGTGGACAATTTCGGGCGGATACAGTGGGGAGGCCCTACTCCTGGGACGGACGCGTAAGTGCGGAGGACTGGCAAAAAAGAACGAAAGAAGCAGAGCAGGAACAGGATGCTACTGGATCGCGCGAGCGTGAAGACTGGGGCTTTCAAGGAAAAATGTACCACGCACTCAAATTCTAAGCATCACTGATATTGATTCATTTTCTCAGCGCGAAGGCGACGCTCGTCCAGCTTGTGCTTGATGTCGATGTAACGGACGGATAAAATTAAAAACTCGTGACGTCGCGATTGTCATTCATCCCGTTCTTTCATTCATTTTCGAGAGTCGGTCCACTTCTTTGTGCTGTTTACACCGCCTTGTTAAATGACCCTTCTG
>RXOD01004950.1:0-16926 GCA_005223375.1 Amoebophrya sp. AT5.2 | reverse complement strand
GCCCCAGTGAATCGATGGAAACCGAGGCGCAAGTTTTGCGCACGAAATCGGCTCCCCATAGCTGTGGCGTGCCTGCCATGGCGGCCATCCCGCGGGCCCATTGAATCGATGGAAACCGGGGCGCAAGTTTTGCGCACAAAATCGATCCCCCATAGCTGTGGCGTGCCTGCCGTGGCGGCCATCCCGCGGACCCAGTGAGGGAATCGATGGAAACAGAGGCGAAAGCTTTGCGCACAAAATCGGTCCCCCATAGCTGTGGCGTGCCTGCCGCGGCGGCCATCCTGGCCGATCCAGTTGAGCGATGGAAAACGGGGCGGAAGGCTTGCGCACAAAATCGGCGCCCCAGAGCTGTGGACGACCACAGACGGAAATTGCTCCCATGCCAATGCTGGTAGGTGCGACCACAGCCAGAAATCGGCATCCATCGGGCACTGCGAGCCTTCCTGACTGCAGAAGTCGGCACCCATCGCACATTGTCACCGCCCCAATCTCCAAAGCGCCTGGCATTGATTGCATGAGCCAAACGACAAAAGCCGCGGCAGTTCTGACAAATTTCCTGCGAATTCGGATACTTATTAAAAGTGAATTACACCCGGCCGAATTAACATCTCCGGATCTTTCTAAGAACAATGAATGTCACGCTGCTTCTGCTTGTTGTGCTTAGGCTTTTATTGCCGCATAGATATTGAAGCAGGTCACCGGGCGCTTGCCCGTCCACCTTCTGTGTTCTTGATTCTGATTCATCTATCATGACGCGCGTGCGCCAGATGAACGAAGACGAACATGATTCTAGGAAGGAAAAGGATGTGCCTTCACCTACGAGCGTCTATTCATCATCGTCGTTCGTGAAGATAATGTATGTCCAGCAAAGATCATGTGCATGCTGTAAATCATGATGATTGTTGAACAAGACGTCCATGATGTACTCGATGATGAAGATGATGTTGATGCTTGTATGTGCTTAAAGTAAGTGGCTGTCTGTGGGTGTGGAAACTTTCTAAAATAAAACAACAATGATGTGGTACAGAGTATTTCTTCAACCGAAAGTCTTACACAGCACAACACGCAACTCACGACAACGATGTCGTGGAGGCTGCACTTTTAAAACGAATTCTTACTTGTACTTGCCTATACCTCGGGCGTCTCCGGCTCAGGACCGCGCGGCCTCTTGCGCTTCTTCTACTCTACGGCGCCGAGCTACAGCAGCCGTCTGGACGAGGCAGCACCATCGAATTCATTACATCAGCCAATTCCCGGACCGGCCCTCTTCCTCATCCTGGTCAAGATGGAAGATTTCGATTTCCTCGTCGTCATCTTCGTGGCGTATCAACCAGGTGCTTATCGAGACGCTGTGTGGATGGTTCGGGTTCGCCGCTCCCGCATCATGTCGTCCCGCCTGGCCAAATGTAGCTGAGTTCCACAACCTGCTCGAGATGGTTCCTTCGTGTCCGACGTACTCATCGTCATCGTCTTGCAGATCATAATCGTCTTCGTCGTCGTCGGGGGGTTCGGGGTAGTATGCTCTTCTCGGACTGCGGCGTGGTCCCCCCGGAGCGCCTCCTGATCTAGGACTACTTCTGTTGCTGTTGCTCCTGCTGCGGCTCGACGGGGTGCTCCGTCCGCTTCCACTTCGGCTTCCACTTTGGCTTCCAGGCGCAGCCTTCCGGTTTTTGGCCCCAAGGCAGAAGCGGCCGCCACAGAGGCCACACCCACAGTGGGCGAAGAAGAACGCCACGGCGAATACGGAGAGAAGTATCGCCCACGCACAGAGACCGTCCTGGAGGGGAAAGCGCTTCGAGTACGCCTTGAGAAAAGACTCTGCGGCGTGCTTGTTTGGCCACTCCGTGTCGTCCTCGACGGCTTTCTTGCTCAGGTTGGCGAAGGTGTGGATCTCGCGAATACCCTGGAAGGGCAGCGGTAACCGCATCGGAAAGATAGTCTCGAACGCCCACCTGAAATTTAGATTTTTTGATGCGATCAACCCGGCTGATGCGCTGTCCTCCAGCACCCAGCTTGAGTGTTGATTGTTCATATCATCTTCACCACTGCGACTCGAGTGCGAGCTCAAACGACCCAAACGAACATTGAATTTAACGATGTCATAAAGTTTATTCGCTTGGAGTATAGTACGATCATCATGCTGATGAAGATTGAAGATCAAAATTTAATAAGTGAGTTATTGTTATTTATGAGTTTGGCTTAGGCTTTGGATTGGGCGTACTACGCAATTGTAGTTGTACTTTGGCGCGTCTTTCGCTTGTCCGATCGTCTCCGAGAGCAGGTGCCCGATCGTGACCGGCTTACGGTCCGAGTTGCCGAGGGAATGCAAGGCGGCAAACAGAACCAGCATCTCGCCGAGCGAAGAGGCCAGTAGTGCCGCGGCGACAATGCTGTACACGAACCCGACGGCCTTCTTGAATACGCACGCAAAGATACAACCAGACACAATCAGCACCATCAGCGTCAGTGCAAGGTGCCTGATTTCAGAAGTGTTCGTTGACGTTGATTGATGTCGTGGAGGAGGATTTTTGTTTTTCATGGTTTCCAGATCATCATTCACGGGCCCCATTTCTGCTGTCGACGACGAGGTCGCGCTGAGTGATCTATTCATTGACAGACTATAGTATGCCTCGAACAAGGTGGAACAGTCTTCTATCACGACGCCCAGGTCCTGGAGGAGGACTCGTCCCTGTAACTGTATCAAGACGCCGAACGAGTACAAGTACAAGTAGTAGTACATTCCGCTGTGCCAGTTTGCGTCCGCTTTGTTAAATTCCATATCATTTTCGGTGCAACTCCCAATGGCCCACTCCAGGAAGCCCACGACCGGCGACGCCACAAACCAGCCCGCAACCGCGCCCATCACGAAAAAGAGCATGCGCCCCGTCTGCAGCACGCACGCGACGCACACCCCGCCCACAGCGCACGGGATGGCCCAGAACACGGCGATCGAGTACTGGCTAGGCATATGAAGCGAGACCAGGTCGTGGTAAGTACCTATTAAGTGGACTGCATCGGGTTCGACAAGTTGAAGTTCTGCTGGAGGGCCAAGGAGACAAGACAAGTCTCCAAGTGCCTATAGTGGCAAGTGATTTTTTTTTTTGGGCGGTGGCTCTTTGGGATCCCCTTCGTTGGGTGGTCCTAAGTTCTTAGATGCCTGCAGCAGGAGGACACACAGGGGGCTTTTCTTGCACCCTAATATAGCTGACAGCCAATCGCCGCCCTAAGCGCCCTCTCTTGCCCTGCTTTCCGGTCGTCTTTTCACCATTCCCCTGGGCCTGGATTTCCCCTACCACTTCCCTCTGCTTCTCGGCGGCTCTGCTCAGCGAGGGAGCCACCTTCTCTGCCCCCCACAATTGGGCATCTCTGAAACCGCCCGGCGCGAAGCGCCGAGCGGTTCAGAGGGCCTTGACGCAGTCGCCACCTAGGGCAATCCGCCACCCAAGCGGGGGCCCGCCATTACGCAGTGCTTACCAGGTACCCACTTACCAACTGGTTTCTACCTAATGCACGCCGCAGCAGTCCACCATGGACGCAAACAAACTCGGAAATGCCATCACCACGGCCAGACAGGCGAGGAAGCCGAAGCACAAGTTGGTGAGGCACAGGCAGTGCTCCCCCAGAACGAGCATGGCGACCGCCGCGATGAGAAAGAGATTATTCACCGCCAACTGCACGTAGAGAGCATTCGAGAACTCCTTCACAACGGGGCCCTCACCTGCGCCCACATCGAGGCTGTCAACGTCGAAGAAGGTCCCACTTTTGCCGCCGGCCTGTGCTGCACCGTTGGCATTGAAATGTTGATCATCCTGCACAACAACCAGGAAAGCATGCTCCTCCCGGTCTGGAGCAACCTGCTCCGCGCTCTTCCCATGCTTGTTCGGGGATTGCTTGAAACTGACAGACGACGTCGTCTTGCCAGCCCCAGTCGCTGTCGTGGCATCAGCATCAACAGAAAGTTCTTGTTGTATCTGGCCTCCGGAGGTATCCCTATTCATGGAAGATTTTCGTGAAGCTAATACCGGAGGACCTCGCTCAGCTTCCAGCTGGAGTGGCACAGAAGAAAGGGCGCTTCCATCTGGAGTGACAACAGATCTGTGCGGCCGCGTAGCTCGGAGAGCCGCATGTGGATGTGGCGGAGACGAGCGGGAGGCGGCTTTCACTTTATTCTGGTGTCTTTTTGCGCTCGTGCTCGTCGTCACCAAGCAGCACACGACCACTCCGGCCGGAAGAACGAAACGCGAAAGCATGTTTATTCCTCCTGATGTCGATCTTGCTTCGGGGTAAACTTTGAACGAAGACGCATGTTGGAGCGTATAGATGCGTCACTTACAACCTCCAGTACTATGAATGAGCAGGAACTACCTAAGCAAGGGTAAGGATAAAGAAAGTAGTCGTGCTGCAGCGCTGGTGGCTGCTGGTGCAGTTGCAACTCGTCACTGTAGTTGTATGAATGAGTACGAGAATGCGCATCATTCTCTGCTACATACTGGTCAAGCGACGGGAACGATTCTCGTGTGGGTCTTTCTGGCGGGCCGTAATAGGAGAACGACCTACCCCACTCCTGTCACACGCCGTCCCCATCCCCTTGCTTTCCGTTTCCCAATCCCACGCCCACCGACAGAATATAGAACTACGGACGAGTAGAGCTCCCGAATCACGTCAAGTGCTGTGCGTGGTCGTTCTCCCTGAAGGAGCCCTGTACTTAGTGCTTCTGTTTTCACGATGAGGATTGACATTTATTCTCGTCCTGCCTTGTTGCGTCATGTCCCTACGACCGAAGCATCGCGCTGAAGCATTCTGGACCACCTGCAGCAAAGATCCTGCAGAGCTTCGGGCGCTCCCGCGGGGGCCCCACGCATGATGGTTTCCTTCTTTCATTCGGTTTCACCTCCGCAAATCCCGGATACGATACGAACAAGAACAACACAAACAATACTTACAATCAAAGTCCAAGGAAGTTGTAGGTGCAGGAGGAGCAGGATGAAGAACTTTATGGGGACATTTGTCCAGGTCCACACATTTGCTGCAACTTCGCTCCAGAAATCAATGGTATCAGTAATCTGATTCTGATACTCAACGAACATTCTCAAGTAGTACTTATAGAGCAACGTAAGCGAGTGCGAGATTCTGGACCTGGTTTTGAGGCACGAGATTTCTCAAGATGAACAGTTGTACCTACGTGGTTGACCAAGAAAACGAAAAGTACAAGTAGTACATCAACATCAACCCGAACTTAGTGCAGCAGCAGTCTTTACTCCCGCACTATGTTCGAGCATCACGGCTACTTACGACGCTCTTTCGACCATCACGAGCTGAGCTGCTCAATGTCAAACTGCTCTAACGCTTGCTTCTACCACTTCCACTTCCAACTCTGGCAAGTATCAACGAATCTTCAACATCAACTTGCTTCATGATCGTGATCGAACAAAAAGTTTGTTAAACTCTATCGGCAACCGCAACTGGACCTGGGATTAGGGTTAGCAGGAGGCGGCGAGGGGATCCAGGGACCCTCCCCACGACCGTCTCCTTGGCAGCACGGACGATCCGCACCAACTTAAACTTGAGGTTGCGCAGAAGATCGAGAACGAGAAGGCGCCAGCCAGGGACCAGTGGCAATCGCAATCCGAGGTGCCATTATGGTCCCGCTTCGCTGCCATAATCGTCTTCCCGTCCGCCACACCTACGAGGATCAGGTCATGTGCGAGATTCCAGCTTTTCCTCTGCGCGCCCACGTCGGCGTGGCCCGTATCCAGAAGCTATCTTGCGGAATATCCACATACGGGTCGCGAAACAGCGTTTGTAACTCCGCCATTTTGCTGAAGTCGCCCCGCTCCGCAGCCTCATACGCTTCCGCGAGCATCCAGTTTCGAGGCGTCACCTGCGGCGAAGCAGTTTTCATCACATATCGCGCTGTAGTTGAAATTGTGGATTTGATGGAGTCCCCGTCTTCTACATCAGCCGTTAGTTGCTTCCCTTGGCCGCTCGAGTTCGTCCTGCTCCCGCGCAGTGCTCCGATCCAATGCGTAACCCAACGTCTGAACCGACCCGGTAGCGGCACGACAGAAGCTGCTAGTGGTAGTGCGTTACTTTCGCCGGTATTTTGCGTTGCAGCAGCACTTCTCACATCAACGTCCGTTTGCAAACCTAAAGCCCGGCGGATCGACGCCGAAGACGAGAACAAACGATCGGCAAAATGATGATCCCCATCCCCATGATCTTTCTCGATCTGTTTCAGTTTCTCTTCTTCATTCGAGGGCGTTCGTTGGGGACCAGGTCCAGGTCGGGCTTTCAACTCGTTCTGCGACTGATCGACGACGACGTCAACATCGACATCAACTTCGGCGAGCGCGCGGTGCGTGAAACTGAAATCCATGCTTTCGGCCTCCATAGTGGAGATCAAGTCGTCATACAAGCGCAGAACCTCGTCCTTCTCGTGCCGCTTGCTGCTACCTCCAGCGCGACGCTTTTTCTCCCCGCCGAACGCCACTTCCGTCTGCCGCAGTAGCGCGTCAGCGACGTCCCTGAGATGATCGTACTGCAGCAGCAGGTCGATTATGTTCCCCGCGGATCTCGATGATTCTTTCCCCTCCGTTTGCGCGGCAGGACTCCCGAATCCCAACCTCGCCCGCACGTTCAGCTCGTGGTAAACGCCGTAAATTCTCTCCAGGTATATCTCCACCAGATTGTCACCGAACGCGGACAGCGCCTTGATGCTCCGCTCGGCCTCCGCAGCTCTGTCCGACGAGGCGCCAGGGTCGCCGCTGGAAGTCCACAAAAAGTCGTTCCCAGTCTGCTTCAAAGCGGCCACGATACGCCGCGCTAGGGTCGACAGAATAACTTTGCCCGCCACGGGCTGCGCCCCAAACGCGAAATGGGTACCACCACCAACCCACGGACACCACTTCCGATTCGCGGCCTCGACAAAACCGAACGGCCCGTAGTCCAGCGAATAACCGTTCAGTAGAGCATTGTCGGAATTCATGTTTCCCTGCACAAAACCCACCCGCATCCACTCCGCGTGCAGAAACGCGAGTCGGTGTGCGAACACGACGAGGAACCTTTTCAAATTTCCAAGCTTGAGCATGCTGTCGAAGTCGACGAGCTTAGCGGGGATATTGTCGGCAGAGGGCGGTTCTACCTGAGTACTGCATCGCGGCTGGTTGGACGGATCAGAATCGCCAATTTGAATATTATTTTTTCGTTTATTCTTGGCGGCGACGGCGACACGTTCGCCTCCGGTGGTCAATGCCGCATTTTCCTCAGCCGGCGCATCAGTATCTTCATTTGAGACTGCTCGCGTGGTTGTCCGAGCACAGTTGTCCTCTGGCTGTGAGTTAATCCCGTCCACCTCCACCCCGCTTGAAGCACGCTCCAAGTAAGGCCGGAAGTCCCGCCACAGTGCGTAACCCAAGATGCGGCGAAACTCGGCCGGAGACTTTTTCTTCGCGAACAGCTCGAGCTGGCCCACGCGCAAGAAACTGGGACTCGCGCGCGTCAAAATCGCCGCCGGCTCTTCACGCAAAATTTCGTGGTCCGGAGACAGGTCGCGCTCCAACTTTCCGCTTGGCCACAGCATCTTCAAGCCTGCCTCTTGGTGGCGATCGCTGCTGCCGAGTTTTTCCGTGAGAACTCCGCTGTGCGTTCTTGCGGGACGAGCGAATGCCGGACCTTCATCTTGCTCTGGTCCTTCTGTTCCCGCACCAGATGAAGTGTCCGATGCAGCCCAACTCTTCTCGTCAGAGAAGAAGTGTCGCGCCTCCGGGTACCACTGGCGCTGAATTTTGAGGTCGGTGTCCGTAACCAAGCACAGGGCACGCGCGGTCGGCACGCCCAGGAAGTGCATTGCCTCCTTGGCCAAAAACTCTCGAACGCTCGAGCGGAGGGCGGCACGCCCGTCTCCACTGCGAGCGAAGGGGGTACGACCTGAACCCTTCAGCTGCAACTCCCAACTTGCAGGCGGCGGATGCAGAAACGCCTTGATTCGCCCGCGCAACTCGAGCCACCAGTTTCCCCTCGGAGGTACTATTCGTATTGTCTCACGACCGTCGTTATCTTCATTTGGTGCTGCTGCCTCAGCCTCGGATTTCGACCCAGTCTTTTCCGCTTGCGACGCAGATGTTGCTCTTTCTGGAACCGTAGAAGGCGGCACTTTCGCTCCTGATTCCGCTCCTGCTCCGCCGGGCACGAGCAGCTCCACGAGCGAGAGGGCGCGCCCGTCGCCGTACCCGTGCTCGCCGCCGCGCGGGGAATCCGTGACCCACTGCCCGTGGATGCTGACACCATAGTTGGTTGCCCACGGTTTCCACCCGGGCGGCTGCTCCTGACCAGAAAACACTCGACGCAACTGCTCTGCCAGGACGCCGTTGACTGGGGGCTCCTGCTGAAGATGTGTTGAGTTGTGCAGCTGCGGAGCTGTGCCAACCGACACTGTAGACGCAAGCGCACCAGCGGCATCGAATCTGAATGGTGCCACCTCACCGGTTGAGCTGAGAGCTGCGGCATTTGTGTTCCCGTTTCCATCTTCCTGCCCACTTTTGGCGTCAGCCGCAAAAGGGCTGGCTTTCACCTCGGCGAGGATTCGAAGGTGATTGTGCAAGAAATCACGGCTGTACGCTACGAGCACCGGATTCGGAAGCGGGTCGGGCGTGACATCGACGTAGTGTCCTGGATTCACAGCTCGGTCAATGTCGGACGCAAGAGTCGACTCGTTGCGCCATAGGGATTCTCGCAGAGAGTTGCTCACGCGAGCACCGTAGAAGAACGCTCCGTGGCCGGCTGGTACCGATTCTGTGGCGAGTACTCCGGAAAGCGACCGTCGACTGATAGCGAAGACGAGTAGACATAGCAAACTGATTCTGGTTGAGATGACCGCGTCTATGCTGCAAGTCCTGTTCTTTCTACTTCGTGGTGGAGCGCTTAGCAACGACAAACGCAAAGAGCTTGGCGTTGGCCTAGTCAGCTTAAACACGATCATCATGTTGGCTGTCGTGGTCGCGCTTCTGAGTCTTGAGATCTTGTATACTGAGTTTGATGCGGATCTTCTTCGTGCCGCTCGCACCGAAACGGGGCCGATCGTCATTGCGTCGCTTTGAAAAGTGGAACAAAAACGCAACGAACAGGTTGAGTCTGCCTGCGCCGCAGCAGCGGGCCGGACTCGTCATCATGTTGTCATTGTTATGTATTACTATGAAGATCAAGATTACTTATAATCGCTGGCTATAGTTTTAAAGCATTTTCGTCAGCGCTTTCGCCTTGCCAATGACTGAATGCTGAATCGTAGTCGTAGTGGGTCGTCTGCAGCAGCTGATCGGCAGAGCTGCTAATAGACTGCATGATCTTCTTGTTCTTCTACACTGCCCACACTTCTTCCTGGTATCTCTTTTCGTCCTGCAGTGCTTGGAATGCGTGGCGGCCCAAAACCATAGTCAGTACTTCCCTCGCTCCTTGGCCCATGTGCGTAGACCCGCACACCAGGACCTGGCCGCGCTGTTCTGTTCCCAGCAGCTCCTTCAAATCCTCCGCATGCAGCTTCATCTTGTCTTGCACGTACACTTTTTTCTTGCCCATTCGCGAAAACGCGCACACAAGCCGAAAATTTGGAAGCGGCAGCGCCTGCCGCCTCTTTCTCGCGTCCGCGCGCGCATCGTGCTGTGACTGCTGCTTCTGCTGCTGGTCCTGGTGGTGGTGCTGGTATGCCTTATTCGATTCGTGATCGTATTCCGGCGCGAGTTCGGCAAAGTACTTTTTGTACAAGAAATCCTCGTCCCGGCTGCGGCAGCCGAAGAAGAGGAGGATATCGCGCTTGGATTTGAGCGCGAGCTCCTGATCGAGGAATCCCTTGAACGGTGCGAGTCCGGTGCCGGCTGAAATCAACACCAACGGAATTTTCGGGTTCTGCGGAAAGACCAGCGTCGGTGCCGCGACCTTCACGCTCAGAAGCTGTTCCAGCAATCCGAACGTCGTCAGATGCTCCGAGCAATGCCCGAAGTACTGCCCGGCATACTCTATCGCCAGCCGCTTTACCAGTTGCTCTGGGAGCGCTTTGGTTGCTCCGTTCGTCTTGGTTCCGGACTCGCCGGCCGCGAGCCTCTTCACTCTCTTCAGGTCGAGCTTCTTATGGGATTCTTCGTACACGGTGGAAAGAAGAATGCCAAGTGATTCCGGCGCCGCCACGCGGCTGCTGCAGCCCGTGAAGATGCGCGGCTTCATCCGCGGGCAGACTTGAAGGAACTGTCCCAGCCCCATCTGCACGTTGTCGCCGAGGAACAGTCGCCAGAAATCCGCAAACCGCAGCCGTGCGTCGCGGAAGTGCGCGAGGTTCTCGTCCCCCGCTTTTTCGTCGAGAAGCTTGTGCAGGTATTGCGAGGCTTTTTTGTTCTTGGCGAACGAGAGAAACTTCCGCACCTCGGACACCTTCGGAAACCGCCGCAAATCCAGATACTGGCCAAAAATCTGCTGCAGACTCAGCCCGCTGGGAAACGGCACGGTGAGCTTGGCGGTAGCTCCTGGGGGGTTAACCGAGTTACTTGCGAGAGCGGACGACCCTCCTTGCCGGCCGTCTTCATCTACCTCCTCTACCCTCGGCGCGAGCTTAGTCCAGCACCACACACTACGCCGGTCCGGCTCTGTCAGTCCGAAGTACTCGAGGAAGGTATCCACGTCGATCGCTTCATTTTCGGGAAGCACGTCGATGTTGTGCGCGAGGGTGCCCCGAATTTCGCCTCCCAGCGTCGCCGCCGGCCAATCAAGCAGCAGCTGCGACGTAGCGCGCGTTATTTTGAGTTCTTGTTCTGTTGAAGATGCAGCAGAATCCTTCTCCTGTGCCATGCTTCTAGATTGTTCAGCATTCTTGCGGCCGCTCGTGGCGTCAGAGCTCCCGGTCGGTGTTTCGCTTTCAGTCGACTGATCGTGGTCTTGGTCCACTTGTTGATGTTGATCCTCTTCTACTTGATCCGCCGCTTTACTAGCGGTTTTTGCCTTTCGCCCTTTTCCGCCAACATACACTTTTCCGTTCTTCGCGCACCGCTCCACGACTTGAGAAACAGTTTCCTTCTCCAGTACCCGAACTTTTTTGCGGTCGAACAGTGCCCCCGCGTGAATGTCTCGCGGGGCCTCTTTCAGTGCAAGCGCCGTCAGCATTGGCTCGGGGATCGCACCAGTGAGTAACTTACCCTCAAGCGGGCATAGTCGCGCCCGCTCTTCCGCCGGTGACAGTGCTGGACCTCCTGCTCCGGCGGTTGCACCGCTTGCGACGCTCTTCTGAATTTTCGCCCACGCGGACTCGGTCAGAGCAGCATTTTGTCCGGCGTTTGCGTTTCCCCCGGGGGATGACGCGCTTGTTCCATTATTTGCAGGTCCTGCAGCTACGCCCAGGCCCAGCGCAGTGTCCTGCTGTTCCACCAGCCTCGCGCCAACATTGCCGTCCGCTTTGATGACCCAGTCGCCGCGGATTTCTGCGTTCTGCTTATTTTCGAGAAACGCCACGAGGGCTTTCCCCACCGCAGCCCGCACTTCCCCGCTCGCGACCGCCCACTGCTCGTCCAGATCCGTGGCGTCGTCTAGAAGCGATTCTTTGCACATCATGCGGCTGCCCAGTTCTGATAGCCGACCAACCAACGTTTTCGCCGCGCCGTTGAAAAATGTGTACGTGCTGTTCCCGAACCCGACTACCGCGCAATTGAGGCCCGTGAAATAGCCGCGCAGCTCGGCTTCGTCGTTCGCACTCTTCAGCTTGTCGAAAAAGTCCTCAGCCGACTGCGCCGGATCCCCCTCGCCATAGGTTGAGACTAGAAAAACGTGCAGAGGCAAGAAATGCAGGTTATTCATTTGACCACGATCTCGACCTTGTGCTAGTTCTGCTTCTGCATCTACTGGCAGCTCCTGCAGAGTATCATGTACCACGTGCTGCACGTCGAATTCTTGCTCGAAATTTTCACAGTCCTCGAGGGCCTTGACCTCGATCGAGAAAAAGCCCGTTTTCGGTAGACCGAGAGCGATGAGGGAGGCCGAAAGCTCGTTTTTCAGCGTGTCTGTGTACTCCTCGGCGGTGCCGGTCTGAGACCCATGCCAAAGGTGAATTCGCACCAGCGGGCCGTCGGGCGGAGGCGTACGTCGATTCCTCGACTTCAAAGCACTTTCGTTCTGTTCGTCGGGGTCGTTTGTTGTAGCGGGACCGCTTGCTGCGCTACCTGCCCTCCTGCGCCTGCTCGTTTTGTTTTTCGCTGACGGAGCTTCCAGCGAGTCGATCTCCTTGTCGAGCTCGTCGGCAAGACGCCCATACTTCGTCTGCGGCCGCCGAAACAGATAGTAATACACAACAAAAGGCGACAAGGCAACAGCTACCGTGCAAGCAGCGGTTTGCAGCAAACGCGCATTGCTGTTACTCATATTCACGGTAGCGAAATATCGCGACATAGTTTGCTGATGCTGATGCTCTTGCAGCTTGGTGGGCGAGCTACAACGTGAACGAGTCGCCGAACGACGCTACATACTCTTAATTCGAAATCGAATTTCTACATCCACTCAGACAGTACCAGTAAACGTGGACATGGAGGACATGAAGATAAGTGGCGAAGATCTTTCTAGGAATCGGGGGACAGCCACAGCGCTTACACTTTGCAATTGTAGAGGGTCCTGCAATGGTGTTGATGTGAGGTTGAGCTTGAGGAATTTGCAATAATACGAAGAGTAGTTGTACAAAGCCAGCCACAGGCACAGCCCGGGGGCCTGAGGCGCACACACGAGGAAATGATGATCGCGTTTCGTCGTCAGCTCCACTTGAGGTTTTATTTACTTGCAGGACTCAAAGGCATCGACTCGCTAGTAGAAATATACACTTTTTTACACATTCATAGTAGAGGATCGCGACCGAGTTCCACCGCTGATCTTCATCTTGTTGGATTTTTCTAGTATACCACGACTGGATCGTCGTGGCCGTGATCGGTTTGCCGCAGGCTCCTGTGGGAAGGTCTCAACTCTCCTCTGCGAGAATGCACGAAGCGGAAACACCAGCGACGTGTTGTTTCAAAAATGTAAGTATTTCAATCAAACACATGTGGCAACCTCCCGTGCCCATCGCGACGCCGCCGGCCTGATGAGAAGAAGCGAGAACGACTCGAGGAAGTTGTGTCGTCCCTTACTTAGAAGTCGACGACGCCAGGCTCGATTACAATTTGCTAGTTTTTCGGTTGTATTTTCGCAAACAACACAAAATAATGGTGGCGCAACAAACCGCAGGAGCCGCTGGTGCAGAGCCGCAACAATTGCATGTATTGCATGTCGTCCACATGATTCTCAAGTTCACAGACACGCTCAAGCGCTCAAGCATATGCATAAGAATGAGTCTACCGCCCGGAGAGGCTTCAAGTCCATGTCCCAGCTGCCTATGCGCTTGGGCAGAGGATCTTTTTCTTTGCGCGCAATGACGGCGCAGGGAGGTCTATACTATTTTCTCTGGTGGTGGTCAGAAGGCGACGAAGATCAAGAAGATGTTGATCATCGTATCACTATCTGGTATGGTACGAGTACATAAGAGAAATGCACTTTGAAAATTACGGGAAAACGCGTGAACTTTCTTACGCACCTCCTCGTGCTCAGCTTGATTAACCATGCTTTGGCATGCCGTCGCGCGTAGAGACCACCTAGTAAGTAAGTAAGTGTCGACGAGTTCGAGGGAGTAGGGAAGAAAAACGGGCGGCAGCTGGTTGAAGGCAATTCAAAAAAGTCGCTGTATTCCTATAGCTGCTCGACCACGACCGCAATCAAAATGTAAGTGCCGCTTGGCGGGTTTAATCCGTACGTATCCCCGGTCCCACTGGCCCTGGCGCATCGCTTGTTACACGAGACCGCGCTGCATTATCTTCGGACTGAGCGGACGCGCCAGGTGCGTCTGGCTCGGTTCCCAGCGCTTCTGGTGGAGCGGTGCCAACAACTCCATCCTCGATCGCTGGATTCTTTTTCCCCGCGGCGTCGCCGTCTGCTCGGTTCCACCAGAATCCAAACCCCCTTGGCGTCGCACGGTCCCAGTTTCGTTCTTTCGCTTTTTCCAATTTCTGCAGAAGCTCCGTCTTCCGCTCGATCCTCCGCTTCAGCCGGCTCGGCCTCGGCAGCTTCGCAGCGTCATCCTCCAACTCTTCTCGCCACGTCGAAGACGACGAGGATGACGTGGGGCTGCGCTTCTTGCAGACCCAGTTTGGGGGGTACTTTTTCCGTAGGGGCTCGAGAAGCTCGTCGTTGCGACGTTGCTTCCGGATCCAGGCCTCGCGCTGTTCCACGCACTCGTCGACGCTCTCGTCGGGCACGAGCTGCTCCCGCTCTGCAGGCACACGAAAGTGCAGCGATCCTGGTGTTTACTCATTCGAATTGGGCATGCTGCTACAATCAATGATTTTTGAAAAAAATCTGCTTCTGCAGCTAGTACATGATTGCCTGCCAAATAAAGCCGAAACGTACCAAATGGTCGTCCCGGGGATGGTGCGGCATAAAACAATCCTTTTCCGCCCTGAAGCGTGTGTCGGCTGATTTCCCGGTGCCTTCGCAAATCGTGGATTTTCCGCTCCAGCTCGGTTACCTCCGACTCTAGCGCTGCGACCTCCTCAGGAGAAAAATCCTCCAGAAACGCCGTCGTTGCACCCACTGATGTTGGCGTGGCGGTAGCACTGTCCACCCCCGGCGCCAATCCTGTTCGCCCGGTCGGGGTTCCGAGGACGGCAGTGTTTAGGTTTACCACCGTGGTTCTCCGGGGACTACTTGGCGGCTGCTCCACGGCTGCGTCGATCTGTACTTCACGAGCGACAGTGGAGTCTGCGACCCGCGCCGGGGCCAACGGAGACCCGTTAGCATTTGCGTTTTCCTCTCCCTCACCCTCAGCGCCCTTGCGCTTTATTCCGTCACCAACTCGATCTCGTGTTTGTCCGCCGGGGGGCTGCTCCTCAGAATCGGAAGAGAGGCCAGATGAATCTGTTTCGTCATCTTCTTCTTCGTCACCAGCTCCTGCGCCTGAGGGCGAGAAAACGTTTTTCCATGACGGCGATTTGCTTTTTGCTTTTGTTCTGTTCTTGTTCTTCCCGCCCTTCCCGCTTGCGCTTGTGCTTTCATCTGCTCCTACTTCCGCGTCGCCGTCTCCCCGGCGTGTTGCAGCACCTCCACTCGATCGAGATTGTGTCGTGTCTGTGGTCGTGGTAAGGGCGCCACTTCTACCTGTGACGTCATCATCTGGTGTTCCTGTTCCACCTCCACCTGTTCCTGTGCCCCCACTTCCCGCAGCTCCACCATCAGCACGATGATCACCGCCGGGGGCTTTATTCGGCTTGCTTCTGTACAGCCAGTTCGCCGGCCACCAGGCGGGCAGTTGTTCTTGATACGAGATCGCTGCGGCGACCCCAACGCCCCCCAACACGAGGAGAAGCAGCACGACGAGCAGGCCCACTAGAAAGGGCTTTCCCGCCTGCGAGAAGCACTTCCAGGGATACTTGTCGGGCACGCGTCGGAAATTCTTGCCGGAGGAGGACTCCTTGGAGGAGTTGTAGTCGGTGGTAACCCAACTGGACTCCGAAGCACACTTCCATTCCTCGACGCCCTCGGACGAGGATCGGGAGCCATCGGAATCCTCACTGGAACTCGAGGACGCTCCCGAGGAAGAGGAGACACCGCAGCTCTTGCTTGTCTCAATACCACTCATCTTCGTGATCTTCTACTGTAGTAGTAGTTCTACTTCATCTGCTGGCGCAGGCACTCTGGTGCTGCATCCGCAGTCTGTTGTAGTTCGTGGGGATGCTGCGCACGCGCAGGACGACCAGAAGTACTTTTTCAGTGTTCTTCGGGAAGGTGGTCTATTCCGTCGTAGGTAGAGGTACTGCTAAAGCTAAACAAGACGAAACGCGACGCCAACGATCGACTTCGACACAGTATTTTGCATCCAGTCATCTCGCGAGCTAAATAATGTCAATGTCACGTGGAAGCATGGCGCACCAGCAAGTGCAAGAGCAAAACCAATAAAAGATTCGAAATTACAACAAGATGTAGTTGAGCAATTAGTGCTGTTTCAAGTTAAAGCTCATGTCCACCGCAGCGGACCGCCCCTTCGGGTTCGGCTCAGTAGCCCGCTGCTATGCTGGTCGGAACCGGAGCCGTCGTGACGTACTTTTTCATTGATGTCGATCGTCGGAAAGAATTAAACTTATCGAGCTTTGGCTTTCGTTTTTCCTTGTCGTTTTAGCTTCGGCGATGAATGATCCATCACCGACAATTGAAGACTCCAGGTCCTGCTCCCAAGTGCAAGGAAGTGGTCCTGCTCACCCAATGATTTGATGTCTTCGTGAATTTCCGGCTCTCAGGTGGCACGAGCTCGAGCTCGTCCTCGCTGTGGACAAGAAAATGAGTAAAAGAACCGGCGTCGGCGTTTGTTTTGCGAGAGCGCTAGCAGCATCTGCCAGCATGAGAAGCAGGTGGTCACCACTTTTTCTCTTTCTCCGTGTAGTCAATCCTAAAAAACGGGTCGTCGAGAAGCGTCGCTCCACTTGGCCGGTCATGCGGGTCGACTATGACTGCGCGCTTGATCAGGGAGAGAAAAGGACGCAACGGCCGCGGCAGATGTGTCCTGTGTTAAATTTGTGTCGGCATCAAATTCACAATCGATTTCTAGTATTATCAAAATGAAGATTAAAGCGATAGCGAACAATGATGAGCATGAGATATTATCGCTTTGGGTTTGGCGAGCGCAAGAAGCGCTATTATTCCCTCCCGGAAACCCGTTTCTTCGTGAGAAGCGGAAGACGGCAAGCACGCATTGACGCAACCACCGCGACGAGGGATTCGCGGCCAAAAGGGCACTCTGACAACTTCCAGCCACAGCGACTTTGCGACGCAATGCAATTTGATGCATCAACATAAATCGCTGGCGACGCCCGAACCCCTCCCCCCCCC
>RXOD01004949.1:0-16958 GCA_005223375.1 Amoebophrya sp. AT5.2 | reverse complement strand
GCAGACCTGGAGAAGTTCAAGACCGAGCTGGACACACGCGTGACAGGCGTCGAAAGAAGCACTGCAAAGAAAGCAGACCTGGAGAAGTTCAAGACCGAACTGGACACGCGCGTAAAAGAAATTGCAAACGCAAAGAAGGCAGCCCTAGAGAAACTTCATAAGACTGTACTGGAGAACCTGCAAGCTGTCGGAAAGAATTTCGCGAAAAAAGTGGACCATGACCAGCTTCAAACCCGCGTAAATGCGCTGGACGCACGGGTAACAGCGGTGGAGGAGAAGGTGGAGAACGTGTCGAAGTTTTCCGCATCCTTACACTCGAAGAGCCCGGCGCGTTCGCATGTCGTAACTTCGCAGAAACCAACCCTGGCTTCTGTCGAAGCAACAGTGTCAAAAGCTGCACCGGCAAGTCCAGCTGAATCTGCAGCCCCGCCTCCCCCAGAAGTACCGGCAGGCGCCACACTCGCAACCGGAAAAACCCCGACTCCAGCCGCGGCTGGTGCCACACGCGTTACCGGGGAAGGGGAGCAGGACGGGGGACGCGAAGGGGGGCCTAACACCAGCGGTGAAGGCGCGGGGGGAGAAAACGAAATGACCAAACGCGGCCTTACTGGGACCGGCGGCGGCAGCAGCGGCGGTGGTCCTGGGAGGAAAGACGATGCGCCCCCGCACGGCTGTTCAAGTTCGGCTCTGGGGGCGTCCCCCAAGCACGTTCCAAAGCCGGTGCATACATTTGTGCCCCCGTCCTCAAAGTTCGCTGCGAAAACCCTCCCGGCGTCGGCGTCGAACAACGAGAAGGAGGCGCCAGGGCTTCTACAGTCATTCAGCAAGAACGCACCGCGCGTCGGCGGTGTTGCGAAAGCTTCCGCCAGTGCTCCCCCAGCCGCGTTCACTCCTGTCGCCGGGGATGAAGGGGCGGGCGGCGAGAGCAAAGGCGGCGCACGAGGCGGAGCGGGCGATGAACTCGCGCCGCAAACTGGCCATGTTAAGACAAAAAGCGGCAAAGGCGAAGTAGACAGCGCGGTCGGCGGCCAGATGAACGCAGGTGGCACTCTGAAAGAAAGTCTTCCTGAGCCAACTACAACTAGGGGCGCGGACGCGGAGCACGACAAGGGAAAGGCGGAGCATCGAAAGCGTATGCCGCCGCCGTCGCCAACAGAACTAGGGAGTATAACTGCGACCACAGCAGGAGCATCTCCGCCCTCGTGTGGAGGTGGTCCTCCTGGCACCCCTGGCCAACAAGGATCGTCTACGGCCGCGCAGGACGCACGACAATGCTCTTCTCACCCAGCGACGTCTGGGTGAGCGCTTCCCTACGGATCCCAGCTCTCTGGCCTTCTCTGCAGGTGCGAAAGAGACTGTCCTTGTCCAAAGCCACATATTAAAGTAAACTGGATTGGTATTCTACGCAATTGAATACTACGTACGTGGAGGTGAAACTGAAGGGTGTAGTTGAACGTACAACAGCTCGACCACCTCGTGCGAGGGCAAGCAGCTATCGCTTGCTTCGCGCATCCACCTCTCCGGCGCAAGAAGTCGTGAGAGAGACCCACATGATGAATGAACTTCGGAAGAATCTATTCTATTCATTGCTCTTTGTGGTATCATGTCTGCTGAGCAGGGCTCACCCTCACGCTGAGGCTTGCCCGAACAAGTAGATTGCAGTTGGACGATATTTCATGTGGCGCGACTCATCGTGCGTACGACTTACGAAGATCGTAAAACCCAAACCACCACGGTCACGCGTAAGTCTTCGCGCTGCAGGGAGCAGAACTCAGAGGCTAACTCTCATGCTCTAAGTCTAACCTCGAAAATGTTACAACTTTAGCTAAAAAACTAAACTTCGTTTAGAAAACCAAACTCAATCGTCGACGTTGAGGCTAGTACTTGCTACGAGATTCGGGAACAGATTCATCCATCACCCGCGCCGTACAGCGCGGCCTTGCTCTAGTGACGCAAAAACTACTCTGTGAAAAATGTTTTTTATGTTTTTTGTTGTAACAGTGGCGACGGCAAAATATCAGACTACGCAGAAACCGGAAGCTGCACGCTGTTGACGGAGTGAAGTCGGAGGTGATGTTCATGAAGCGTGGGCTTCGTGACGAGCAGGCAAGCGTCACGGGTCCGACGTTTAGTACGCTTTCGCGGACTTACACTTAGCTGGTCAGAGATGTGAAGTTTTTGTGTTCTGTATCTTCATGTTTATGATTTTCATCCTCATCTTGCTGTGTAAAGGATCGATTCTGAAAGTAGTAGCGAGCCCATGTCCAACGAACTCCAATGTTGCGTTTACTTTCTGCTTCTGTAGCGGAGCGACACCGTCACCGACAGCGACGTTTGTTGTAGAGAGATGCAGATGTGGGCGACTCACTCCTTTTCAATTATAACGCTCTCTCCAATAGAGCAAGATGAGACGCCATAAGTTCGCCTCCTTCGCCGCCGCACTTGTACGAAGTTCCGCCGGTACGTTCTGTATCACTTCTACGTTGTCTTCCGCAGAGGCAGACGCCGTGGTAGTGCGAAGTTTTCCAACGAAAGCAAATGGCATCGAGCACGGACCAACCAGTAGGTGTGTCCAAAAAGCGGGAAATCAGCCACAAAACTCTGACACGATGGATTTCCGCGGCCGTCTTCCAGCGCACGAAGCGACCTTGCTTTCGCGAGCCGTCTCTGAGACCTGGCCAGGAGATGTCGGTATGCAACGTAAGGTGCTCAGCGAAAAGCTCAATCACATCCTGTTCTCCAGTATCGACGAACTGTGCACAAGCTTCCTTCACCAAACGACGACGCCGAGTGTTGGGGACCGCGACACGGGACAAGCTTCGGAATGCAAGCTGAATCAGGAACTGCGCAAATTTGGCGAAGACCCGCTCGACGAGGAGAAGGTGACAAAGCTTTTCCAGGCGTTGTTCTACCATCGACTTTCGAGAAAGTTTCACTTGCAGCACGAGGAAGCGGTTGCTGCGGCTCCCGGGGCTGCTACCCGAGGCGAGGACGAGGTAGCTACTCCCAGTGGGCAACCACGGGCCGAGACGCCCAAGCAGCATGTTGCCGCTGCACCTGCCGCCGAGAAGAAGCCTCCTCCTGTGTCCCAGCAGCGGGAGAGCGCGTCAGCCGCCTCCACGACGGTCGGAGGATCGTCCGCGTCGGGAGGTTCTGCGTCGTCGTCCTCCGAGTTAGATGTGGAAAGGGAATTCTTCAATCCTTCGATCGTCGGCAACCGAAGGCTGAAAAGCTCGAATTCGCACGACGCCGCCTTAGACCGAACTAGCAGCACCGCCAGCAGCGCCGATGCGGGAGCTGCACAACAAGTAGGAACCGCTATCAACGAAAACGCTCCATCAAGAAACGGATACCCATCTGCTCCAGCTGCGCCTGCGTCCTGCATTCTTGGTTCTGCCGCCAACTCGAACACGTGTACTGGTCTTCCGATGCTGTTTACGGCGCCGCATTCGATCCCCCTGAAGCGCGATGGCGACGAGGTGCACAAACAGGAAGACTGGACGAGCTCGCTTGCTTCAGCGCTCGCCGTTTCGAACTCGGCGGCGTCAATTTGCTGGAACAGCAACGAAGGAAAGCGGATCAAAGCCGCAAACCTCCCGGCCGATCCCGCGTTGCGGGATCCGAACTTCTTGCACGTGGACGAGCTGGAGAAAAACTTTTGGTTCAACGCCATGAGGGAGGGACGGAAGACGCTACTGAAGGCTTGCGAAGCACGACCCCCGCCCCCAGCATCCCACCCTTCGCCATTCACGCTGCACGTCGACGTCCACGGCTGCATGAATCCGGCGAAGCCGCCGCACTACTACTCGAAGGAAGTCTTCCTCGGTTTCGCCGCAATGGAGAACTTCTCGGCACCTTCCAGCGCCAGCAGCGCACCCTCGTCGAGTACGAGAGGACTGGAGAGCCAGCGCGCAGTCGACCGCCAGGATAGGGAGCTGCTGCACGAGGGCAAGAAGCGTCTCGCGGAGTCCTTCCGCCGCATACTGAAGCGCAACCTGGACCTGTGTTTCCAGACCTACTACGCGCCGGGGTCGATCGTCGAGGACCGCCCGACGACGCGGCTGACCGGTGCCGCGTCGGACCCCGAGCGGATGACGCTGACGCAGCAGAGCCAGCTGATCGGGTTCGACGTCTCGGTGCAGCTGGAGCTGTCGCACGGCCTGCGCAAGGCGCTGTTCAACGACCTGGAATTCAAGCGGGATTTCTGCCTCGTGTGGCGCAACTCCTATTGTGAGATGGCTCAGAAGGAGTTTGGAATTGGTATTGGTGGGGGAGGCTGCAGCGAAGTCGGAGTCTCGTCCGCAGCTGCGAAACCGGATGCCGGCGGCGGCAGCAACCTCTAGAGGCCGCGCCTTGTTCCGTGTGGGCCGCGAGCAGCACGAAGCTGCTCGCGCATGACAGATAGCGAAACCCGTACTTACACCTCCACACGAACTAAGCTAGCGACGGCTACAAGCATAGCGGGGTTGCAGTGTCTCTACCGCCCTGGTGGTTACTATGTGTACACTATTTTGCGTACCATGCTTGATTTTGCACGGTCGACATTCTTGGAGCACGAGTTTCACCAGGTATTCTGCAGTCTGTCGAATTTCGACGGCAAATCGCACAAACACGCTGCGTGCATAAGCTTGGCAGCAAGACGTGGCATAGGCTGCAATTGGTGACAACGAACGACTGACTAATCTAATTCTATTCCTTGTCAATAAACGAGAGTACTTCCGAGAACTTTGCCTCTCGGTCGGAGGCTGATTTTCCGTTTTTATGAGAGAGAGAGCAATTCCAATAATTGCTCGGAAACCTATAATATATATAAAAAATGTCTATGTCTACTTCAAATGATATCAAATTTAAAGTTAAACAAATTACAAAAGCTAGGAACCAAGACGACCAACGAAACGTGTCTTAAGCTTTCAACACAGCTTTGAGCTTTCCATTTCCGCTTTACAAGACGTTGACAGAAAATGTCGTGCTGCGCGAGTATTCCGAACGATGAGGTTGCGATCGTGGAAAAATTCGGTCAGTACCAGCGCACGCAGGGCGCGGGGCTAATGTTCTTGCCCTGTCCTTGCATCTGCGTGCACGCCGGATCCATCTCAACTCGTGTCCGCCAACTGCCAGTGCGGGTACGTGCTTCGTATGACAACTTTGTCTCACCCATTATCATTTCTTTTTTTACTGGTTACTTTCCCCCATGCCTACACAAGAACAAGGGAGTGGTAATTGAACTGGATGTTTGGGCAGGATCCTCAGTCCTGCCCCTTCCGAAAAGCAATTTTCTCGGCAGGTTGAAACCAAGACCAAGGACAATGTGTTTGTGGACGCGCAGATCGATATCCAGTATGTGGTGGACCAGTCGAAGGTCTACGAGGCCTTTTACCGCTTGTCTTCGCCGGAGCAGCAGATCAACAGCTACGTCTTCGACGTGGTGCGTTCGGCAGTGCCGAAACACGGACTCGACGACCTGTACCTGCACGCGGCAAAGGACGCAATCGCCGACGAGATCAGAAAGAATCTCACGGTAAATGGAATCGTGTTCATGTTTGTTCGATAATCTTGTTCGTTGCTCTCCATACCAAATCATTTCATTTGTTTCGGATTCGGTTTCCGATTCCGTTTCCCATGGTGCTGGACGATGATCTTCATGACTAGAAAAAATAAAAAAGAAGCATCAAAGTACGGCACCGCCACCACAGGTAACAATGCGGGAGTTCGGGTACATTATCGTGAAAACGCTGGTGACCGACATCACCCCGGCACAAAAAGTCCGCGTCGCTATGAACGACATTGAGACATCAAAGCGAAATCGTCTGGCGGCGACGGAAAAAGCAGACGCCGACAAAGTGATGATTGTGAAGCGCGCGGAGGCCGACGCAGTCAGTAAGTACCATCAAGGAGCAGGTAATTTTTTGGTATTCTGGTCTCGTTCCGAGCCGTGGCGTACGAGCGGAGTGAGGTCGCAGCAGTGGTCCCAACAAACTACACGCAAATTCGATTGAAAATGGGGCCCGCGCGTCCCTTGACCACGATAGAATTTTTGTCCTACTTACGTCAAGCACAGGTATCGCCCGGCAGCGGAAGGCGATCATAGACGGCATGCAGAACTCGGTGGGGACGTTCCAAGAGGCTATTGAGGGCATGCGCTCGAGGGACGTGCTCGAGCTAGTGCTCATCACACAGTATTTCGACACTCTGAAGGAAATTGGTTCTTCCGCCGGTAGCAAGACAATATTCGTGAACTCAAGCGCCGGGTCGGTGCAAGGAATCGCCTCCGAGGTCCGGAACGCTTTCTTGCAGGCCAGCGCGGCAAAGAAATAAACGGTGTTTTTCTGAATCTGAAGTCGCACAGCAGTTGTTGGTGCCGGACGCATGTGAGCTCTACTTCTAGCTACGAACACATTAATGTTGGAATACACAAGGCATGTATTGCAGCAAATGCAAAACCAACAGACGCAGAGGATAGAATACAGGCGTCGTCGTGAACAAAAGATTCACTTGCGTACCCATCTTGCCAGCACCAAAGGGTAGCAGGCGCACCGTTGTGAAGTTTTTTGTTGCAAGAACGAACCAGTCGATGCTACGTACACGAGTACTCGACACCAGAGTTCGTTGTGATGTTCCCGCCCGCCTCCTCCGCCCAAATAACCCAAAGGCAAACTCCCGATAAAAGTGAAAGAGGGGCAGCAGCGAGAGTACTCTCGTTGCTCAGCCTGCCGCACCAAGTTGTGACGACGACAAAGACTGAAGCTGGTCGGACTGACTTATCTTGTTGTACGAAGTAGCAAAAGAACGAAATACACATACACTGCACAACTGAGTATGATGAAAGTTGTATAGTTAGAAGACAAGGCTCGTCCGCGATCATCGTGGTCCATTGTGTAGCACGCCCAGGAGCGATTTCCAAATCCAATCTGTAGCGATACATCAAGAAAACAAGACGAACGCAGCAGCCTTCTACCGCACTGACAAAATGCCTCCCAAGCGCTCTCCGGAGAAGCCGGAGCCGAAGTCTGGCAAGCGGCGCAAGGTGAGGTTTGATTCCGATGATGAGAATGCGAATGCCGCCGGTCCTGCTGCTGCACAGAAGCGGAACTCGGACAGTGCGGGTGAAAATAAAAACGCGCCTGCCGCTACGACGCCATCCCGCGGGCGAGCACCGACGACGGCAGCCTCTGCTGGTGCTCCTGCGACGCCCTCCCGAAGTGCCAACAAACAGGCCTCGACCCCTGACCCAGCCCCAAAAAGCGCACCGAGGTCCTCACCAAAGGAGGGTAAGCCTAAGCGGTTGTTGCAGCGCGAGGATAGCACGCTGGGCGGCAAGAAGTCGACCCCAAACCCGAACAGCCTCGTGACGCCTGACGGGCGGCGGAAGCGGGAACAGGCCAACACCGTCGAGCGGCAGAAGCGACGAAGGAGTCTGCTAAAGCGCGAAGAGGTGGTCGGCACGCTGGTGGACGAACTCCTGTTGGGATCCGCTTCCGCACAGCAAAGTTTCGTTGCCCTAAAGTCCGTCGGACGCGAGCCCGCGTTAATGCAGCTAAAAGATTGGTTCCTCCTCGAGAGCGGGGCGGTGTCTGCGACCACTCCGCTGATTATCGCCGGCGGCACGCAGCAGGGCAAGACGAACCTGGTGCAGCAGTTCTTCGCGAAACTGACCTCATTTCCGACGATGACACGTCGCGGAGATCCCAATTATAGCGGCGGTAGAGAGGAGGAGGACGGAAATTTCACCCCTCCAAAGGTGGTTTACGTATGCAAACCGCCGAAGCACGCGTGCAAAACTTCGCCCGATGCGGCGCAGTACCCCAACTTCGCATCCGGCGCGTGGGCTCATGCATCGTCCGGTACCTCGAGTGCTGGCATCGGCAGCTGCTCGGTCGCCGCGGCACTGGCACTCACGGCTGGGGCAAATCTGGTTGATCGTGGCGTACTGCCTTCCGTCGCCGAGGTCGCGAAAATCGAGCCCAAGATCGAGAACATGGACTTCGAACTGGCTGCCTTGTGCGAAGCGCTGGAGAGAGCGGTCGCCGAATCAGAGGACCAAGCTGCAGCGGCGTTGGACGCGGTGGCCCGCCCTGCGAGTAGCACGACGGGCGCCAGCGAGCGCGCACGACTGTTCCCCCAGAGCCAGCCGGACGAATTCGGTCTAGCTGCGCCGGCGGCTGCACGAGCAGAATCGCAGCTGCCTGCAGATTCCATCGCTGTCGTCGCTCCTTCGACTCGCTACTGCCTTTTGCCCCGCAAGCAGCTCGAGGAGAAGATCCGTCTTGCCCTGCGCACGGCCTATCGGAAGGCGTCCCGCATCTACGGCAGCTTTCTGGAAAACCCGCTCGTGCTCGTCCTCGACGAGATATCCTTCACGCCGGAGAACTTGACCTTCGTCGAGGCCGTCTTCCGGGACTTCGGCGCCATGCTGCGGCTGATCTGGGTGTGCCACAAGCGGGATTTGGTGAAGCCCATGTGGCGGAACTCGGCGCTGTCGGTGATAGCGCAACAGCTGCGCCTTCGGGACTGGTCGTTCGCAGATTACGCCGCGATGTTGAAGCCTTTGCTTCTACAAAAGGCTGGCGGAGGTGGACGAGCTGTTGGTCTGGAAGCACCAAGTTGTACGGGCCAGACGAACTACCTCCAGCCGGGACCGCAGCCCGAGCAAGATGTCAAGGTGTTCCTGCAGCAACTGGTGCGGCAAGAGCTATTCCACGGCGACCGGTGCAACTTGCGCACAATGACAGAACTGGAGGACAACTGCGTCCGCGCATTCGCGAGGTTTCTGGAGACGCCGGAACGCATGAAGAGCCGTGAGATGGTGCTGGACGTCAGCAGAATACTGAAGAGCAGGTATTTAAATTTACGATTTTGACGAGTGGGTTTGGCTCTTCGCTTTCTCGTGGAAAGAAAGCTCGGCTCTTCGCTTTCTCGTGGAAAGGAAGCTCTAAACGTGGTGGTCGCTTTGATTTTCAGCGAATAAACAAATGTCAGTGCGCCCCCGATGGCTCCGCGGCTGCAAGCTCCACTGGCGGACGCGGAGCCGTTCCAGATTTCGGCGAACCCTACTTCAAGTGCCATCGCTGCCGCAGTGAGCCACAAGATCGCCCCCACTGGAACGGGCGCTGCACCAGTTGCTGCGACCTCCACGACCACGACAGACCCAATGCCCTTCGACTTCACCGCGTTTCTCTGCCCGGCGGTGAACTTCGGGATCGTCGCTGGATATCTCGCCATGTACAACCCGAAGGATGCCGACAGGCTCTGCCTCCTCACCGAAACCGACCGCTTCAACAACAAGAAAATTCCCAACAAACTGCTCGCTGATTGCGGCCTGCAGGTGGGGCGTATCCGCGAGCAGATGGAGACGCGGCAGGCGCGGCCGTGCTCGGTGCTGCGGGTCCGGGCCATTTTCGAGGTGCTAGTGAGCAAGCACCAGATGACGGTCCTCCACGGCTGCTGCAACGAGACGCAAAGGAGCTACGACTTCTGGCACGTATATACAGTGCTGGCGTCCGAGCTGAAACTGTGGTCGGAATGCGGCAAACGGGGAGGGGCCGGAGGCGGAAATTCAAACTCAAACAATGGTGGTGTTAGTAGCGCAGCCGACAGCAATCCGAACTACATGGCGGGGGACATAATCTCGCATGTCGGGGAAAAGGACGTGCACAAGGCCCTGGAAAAATTGAACCAGGACCCAACCACCTTCATGTACGACTACCTCCTTACGATGGACTTTCGATCGTAAGCAGCGATTCTAACGCTCTGGCTCTGAATTTTTACCAATACATAGTACCACCAGCGGGTTGCTTTTACAGTTCGAACCAAGATCTTCGATTTTCAACAACTGTTTGTCAGTGATTGATACGAACCCCGGAATCCCTCAAAAGTTCTGCTGCAGTGTTCCCGAAGTGTATCGAAACCGTAGTTCCCCTCTCGTCTTAGTTCCGAATCCGATATCGATGGTTCCGCTCCAGTTTTCCCCACGAAGATCCATTTTGTCGCACTGCTACGGTCGTTATCGTTTGCCTTTTCGCTATAATTCGTGCGAGAAGGCGAACGATGGCATGGGATGGAGGTGGCACCTGCCTGCTCCCGACGATCGAAGGTGAAGGTTACGGAGGAAGCGATCCGCCATATGCGTTCCCGGAGGGTGCGGGTGGCTCCTTCTTGTAGTAGTTTTCTGTTGAGATACAAGAAAGCACACAACCCCTGGCTCTATTTGCCTCTACCAGCTGGATCTCTTTGTCTTTCTCATTCTCCTACGGGCATAGTAAACGCACACACTAACATTCCATGCCTTTCGTAGTTTTGTTCTTTACTGCATCACACTCTTGAACTTGATTTCTACACACGACACGAGAGCAACTTCGACGTCTTTTCTTTTCAAACCGCTTCCGCATAGCGACCCTTGAGTCATGGCTACACACAGATATGGCCGTCTGCTCCACCTCCAGATAGACACAGATATAAGAGCTGCTTTCGCATGATGTCCGCTGACTTACGTAGTGCTCGCTGGACGAGGCGTTCGCTGCCACTCAGCCAGCGCAGCGCATGGCCCTTTCGTGTAAAAAACGAATGCTGCAGGGGGCACGACGACAGGCGTAAAAGATAAGCCTTGCTGAACGGGGACTCTACAACTGGAAGATCCGTTTTTCCAATGGGAAACTCCGGCTCTGCTTCGAAATCGAAGCGGCGGAGAGCTGCAACCACGACGCGCGGCACCGCATCCGCTGCACCGACAGTGCCGCAGGCCGCCAGCAGAATAGCCTCCACTGCACCTGGGACGCAACGCAGCTCGCAGTCTCGCCAGGTTTCCTCGGGCGTCTACGGCTCCTCCAGGGTGGAAAGCCACCTGTCACCCGGAACGCCCGCAAGTGGGAAGCGCGTCGAGAAGCATGCAGCTGCCACCTCAAGGGATCAGCAGAAGGCGACAACGAAAGCAACGAGCGCCGGTGGTACGACGAGGTCAAGCTTTGCGACGTCGAAAACGAGTTCGTCGGTTTCAGCGACCTCGTCAAAAGAACTTGCCCCCGCACCTAAAACCGGCGACGTCGTTGTCTTCCGCAAAGCTACTTCGGTGGGTGGGTCATCGGCTGCGACGCGGGTGTCTTCGGGTTCTGCTGGCAGTGGCAGCGCTGCGTCGTCCACGGGCTTGACGCAGTTACAGCTGCCTCCCGCGGTTGGGGTCGGCAGCAGAATTCCGGCGCGGCTGGGGTCACTTTCAGGGAAACGGCGGCTGCGCGTAGGAACGGCTACAACGACGGTGGCAGCCGTGCCGACGCCGGATTGCAGCCCGATTCCGGAAGGCTCCGTTTTAGAAGTGGTTGACGAGGTTCTCGCTCCCCTCGCCCTAGCCCCTGCTCCAGCGACGCAAACGCAAACCCCGGCGACATCACGGAACGAGGATGACACGCCGGCGCTTCCGATACCGAAGCCAGGGGGATCGATACTCGCCCCCGGGAAGACTGTTCACTTCGGGTCGGACCTTTCAAGGCAGTCCTCGTTCTTCCCCGAGAGCGACGCGATGCGAAAAGAGCAGGAGCTTGACTCTCAACAGATCCCCGCCGCAGAGCGCATTGCTGCCAGCAGTGGCATCAGGAGCGCTCTTATCGCTTCTTCTGAAAAGGGAGCTGACGCGGGAAACAAGGACAAAAATTCTGACGCGCTACCCAGCATCGTAGAAAGTCCTTGTTGTGTGAGCGCGGCGAGCACTGGATCCCGGATCGCGGGGCTTGCGGCCTCTCCGTCCCCTCCTGTTCCCGAAGCCGAAACGCAAGCGGCGAAGGCCCTGGAAATCGCGTCGAACACGAAGTCCAAGGATGAACTACAACAAGCGGATCCTATAATTTCTGGAGTCGAGGACATGGAAGACTATCCGGAGATCCCGGATTGCAAGCAGCTCGACGACAACGCGCACCACAGCTGGCGGTTGCCGCTGTACTACCGGAGTGCATTCGCGGCGAACGACAGGGCGTTTGGTGGCACTGCGGGGCTGCACGACGATGACCACGAAGAGGACGACGAGCTGCTCCTCAACTTGCATGGCGCTGCGGCGGGAGTCCAGTTAGACGATGTTGAGAAACAAGAGCACGACCACGAGGCTGAGTTGAGCAAGCAGCGGAAGCAGCAGTCGAAAGGGCTCCTCCCACAGATTATGGAGGAAGACGACTATGAAGTGCTGGCGCAAGCTCTGGCGCAGGAGACTGAAGATGTTGAGACACCCGCGGCGACAAAGCTGCAAGCAGATACGCTGCTGGCCTCGGAGCAGGGAAGCGTAACTCCGAAGGGCGTGGAAATCTGCAGAGTGGAGGACGACGACCGCGAGGTGCCGCGACCGAGTCTGCAGAGCAGTTGCTGCTCTCGCGCCGAGCCCCGGTCCGGAACTGTACAACTACCGCCCGTGATGTATGCGGCTGCGCCGGTCTCGCAAGCACACGACCAAAGTCACGTCCACCACCTGCGCAAGACGTGTAGCACGCCGATTCGCGGCGTGCCGGGGACCTCCACAAGCTCGAAAGTTGTTTTTGCCAGTCGTGTCGAGGGCAAGGAGTTCGTGGAGGGACAGGCGCAATCATTTGGTCCATCTGTGGCGGCGGTGGAGGGCGGCGACACTGTCGGCGAAAAGCATGGACTTGATGTGTCTCCAGCGAGTTCCGTTAGCAATGCACACGTGACGTCTTCGCCAACGCCAAGTCATTCGCCAGCACGCGGTGTTTTGGGGTTCTCGTGCGCGACCCCGAGCTCGGCGGTAGTCAAGTGGGAAGCGGTTGTAAGGGCCAGGGACTACCACGTGGAAGGGGATGAAGCGACAACTTGTGGTCGCGACGGGTTCAACACTTTCGCGAGCGGCATTCGCCCGCCGACGCCGCTGCTGCAGCAAATGAGTTGTGTTTCACCAAGCCTCCTCAGCGTTGTGCGGGGAAAGGAACATGAAGCAGCCGCGCAAAGAGAAGATGAAGACTTCACAGGTGATGCCGAAAGGGAGGGTGGCGAGAACAAGAGCCTCTCCAATGACAATCTTGAACTCGTGATCCGCGACATAGAGAACGATGTTGAGCCAGAGAAAAGCAGTCGCGTCAAGCAGGGCCGGCGGGGCACCGAAGAAAAACCTGACGGCCTGATCTGGAGACGCGAACCACTGACGGACGCGGATATCCAGAGCCGTCGCGACGAAGAAAAAGAAGATAGGATCCCGGCAGCACCCGATCATGGCAGCGCGCCACGTGTCGAGGCAGATGCTGTAGATGTAGTGCTTGATGTATCCGAAGAAGCAGGACCCGGTGCCCCTCCTGATACAACTCCAGCACGAAAAGCTAAAGGAGTGCCCGCCAGGAAGGTGGAGAAACTGCTCCCCGAGTCCAACTCCAACGACGACGTTCTTGACAGTCCGGCGTCTTGTAGCAACATGTTGAAGCGGCTCATCATATCGGAATCGACCGCCCAGGTTGACGCGGACGACACGTTCGAAGCAATCGAACTCGTGGACCGAAGTTCCTATGCACCGCGGCTGGCCAACGACGTCAACTCGGCGGCAGCGAGTTGCCGCATGTTCGAGGAAGGAACTAGCGGAAGCTTTGCTGACGCAGCAGCAGTGAACGAAAGAGTACCGGGAGGAATGGCATTAGATGGCCAGAAGATGGGACAGGAGCAAGAGCAAGTGCAACCGCTGCTACCTCTGCAGAGCGTAGTCGTGTCCCCACGTGAAGACGAGCGGCTTTTCACGTACGATGCACAAAATAATCAGCATGTGAGGACATCAAACCACACTCGGAACACGCCTCCCGTGCACGTGCTGTATGCTGACTTGCTCGGAAAGTTCGAGGCGTGTTGGAATCGCAAGCTCGGCGCGGACACAGAAAAAACCGACCTTCCCCATTTCCGCATCGTCTTTCGGCGAACGCTCGAAAAGCTTCCGATACTTCCCGTGCCCGCCACATCCTGGGTCAAGAAGGCTTTTGCGAATTTTGATCCGGCAAACACGGGCTTTGTCAGCAAGACGGAAACTTTCGAGATCCTTGTGCAGACGGTGCAAGCGAGGTGTAAGGTGTCGATTCGACCGGAAGGAATGTTTGCGGAGGAAGCGTTTCTCGAGAACGAACGGGTAGACGCTACTGCCGTTGCGCACGCACACCAAGCGCAAAATGGGTTCGCGCACGCACCACCGCTAAAACCTCCACTGGGGCAGGACGATTGCCAGTTCGATCAGAGTGGGCAAAATCTCTTATGCGACCACGATGGCGTCCCGTTTGACCGACGCTGGTACCTGGACGAATGTTACCGCGCTTTTCTCTTCGAACGCCAGCACTTCGATGGACCACACCTTCAAACGGATCTTCATCTTCACCAGCACAGCACAAATATTGCTCTCCCGTTCGCGAATATCGAAAATGCTTTGAGCCGACTTTTCCAGAGCTGCGGCGAAACGTACCGGATGAAGCCCAAGCACCGGTCGCATTTTCGAGTGCCGCCGAGTCGGTGGTTTGAGCAGGCCATGGCGAATTTCGACCCAGACGACAGAAGAGTTCTCGAGTTCAAAGACATGCAGGAGATCGCCTGGCAATTTGTAGAAGCGCACTTGGTGTGGACGGACATTGCCGCGGTTGGTCTTTTTCACCCAGCAGGAGGCGAGCCGGGGGGCCCTCGTACGGGACAACAAGCTCCAGCACGCCCAGGCCACGCTGCTGGTGCTCCGACTTCGATCATTTGCGGAGACCAGACGCGCCCGTCGCCTTCTCCGGTGATGCGTCCACCAGCAGTAGCCCGTGGTGCTCGGGGCGGGTTGATAGAGGGAGGCTTGACACACTTGTACGCGTCCCCGCTGCAACCCACAGCGGCAGACCTCCAGTTTGCCGCGCATAGTCCCCCACAGGACGGGCTCCTCCACATGCAGCAGCCGGTAGGGCAGCCAGGACCACCACAACAGTTCCCCCCACCTCCACCGCACAACTTTTATGACGAGCTGCACCACGCCGCGCAATACTATCAAAACCACCACGGCAACCTCCACAACGTCGGCGATCCCCTGATGGCGCATGATGCTGCACAGGCTCACGAAGACGCCGCCTTCACCGCTCACCTCGAGAAGATGGAGGTCGAGCTCTCCCGCGCCGCGTTGAAGATCCTCCCACCGTTCATCCTGCAGAGCTTTCACGAGTTTCAGGCGGGAAGAGTAGAATGCCCATTGCCAACACTACCACCCACCGCGCAGGAGGGAGGAGGAGGAGGAGCGGCTGCAGCTGTTACGACACGCCCTGTTCAGGATCATTTTTGCACCTCCCCACCCGACTTGCAGCAGTACGTGCGCGGCTTGCACTTCGGGGAGTACCAGCTTTCGCGCAGAGCCACACTGAACGCGGTGCGGAACCTGTTCACCGAGGTGCCCCAGCTCGGCCGCACGCCGAGCAACCGGTGGTGTGAGGGCGCCTTCGACAACTTCGACGGCCAGCGGGAGGGTGCCATCCCGGTGGACTACTGGTGCGAAATCATCCGTCAGTACTGCAACCAGCAGCATGGGTTCCGCCCGGAAAACTTCCGTGTGGACGTGTTCGGTGAGGCCCTGAAAGCGAACCTGCACTTCCACGCAAACTACTTCTTCGGTGCGACCAACTACGGAGGGGGCGCGGATAAAAGTGTCGGATTCAACATGTTGCATAATTCGGACGTACCTGTAGCGGGCGACGTGCACGGCGGGGGTGCGGGTGGCGGGGGCGCTGCTCTCGTACTCGGGTACAACTATTCCCAGAATGATCCGCGGATGCAGCCTCCGCAGCACGCAGCGCCAGCGGCCAGCAGCGCGTCGAGCAGTCATAGCCCCCCCGGCCAACAGTTTATGTACGCGACCACCCAAAGTCCGCCGCAGCAACATCCACTGCAGCTCAGCCCGCACCAGCTGCACAAGAACCCGGCTGCGGAGAAGGTCCCGCTTTCCGAGCGGCTCTTCTGGCCCGTGTTCCCGAACCCGACCCTGAACCTGTTCGAGACGTACGAGTTCGCGGAGAAAAAGGGCAAGGGCGCCTTCGGCGAGGTGTGCCAAGTGCGGCACATCAAGACCCAGCAGGGGCGCGCGTGCAAGCACATCACGATCAAGAACAAGTCGCAGCTGAACCTGGTCCACACCGAGATCAAGATCATGCAGCGGCTGGACCACCCCAACATATTGCGGATGCACGAGGTGCACTACGACGAGCGGCAGAAGGACATCTACCTCATCCTGGAACTCTGCGCCGGCGGCTCCATTTTCGAGCGGCTGATCTTCCACTCGAAGCACCTGAGCCGGCCCATGTCGGAGAAGCAGTCCGCGCGCTACTGCCAGCAGCTCCTCTCCGCGCTCGCCTACTGCCACCAGCAGAACATCGTGCACCGGGACCTGAAGCCCGACAACATCTTGTTCCTCAACCGGAAGGCCGAGGGGGTCCTCAAGGTGATCGATTTCGGGCTCGCGGACTACCTGTCGAACATCGAGAAGGCGAAGAAACCGCTGCCGAACAACAGCGGGCGGTACGTGATGCCCCGCGCGGGGACGCCGCACTACATGGCGCCCGAGATGCACTCGGTGGCGTGGTACGACCTGAAGGCGGACCTGTTCGCGGTGGGCATCATCCTGCACCAGATGCTCACGGGGACGCACCCCTTCTTCACGCCCGGGAAGGACACGGCGCGGAGCAGCAAGCACAAGATCATCGCCTGCATGGTGGAGTGGCCGCCGGAGCTGTGGCGCAACGTGTCGCAGGAGGCGCGAATGCTCGTAAAGGACTTGCTGCGGCCGAACCCGAAACACCGGCTGTCCGCGGCGGAGGCGCTCGCGCACGGCTGGTTTGCGCAATTCGCAAGCTCCAGCACTATGGGCAGCAACCCGGCGCGCAAGGACAGCTGCTCAAGCACAAGTAGCAGCAGCAGCAAGGTGCTGGAAAAGAAGCTGCACCGAGGGGATTGCTCCGTGCGGGGACCCGCCAATGAAGTTGTAGCGGCGGGGG